>JAUMHR010000063.1:4661798-4673480 GCA_032361145.1 Enteromius fasciolatus | reverse complement strand
TTAATTGTGAACAAATTAACCATTAATTAATGCTTAACTAATGCATTATTTTGGACCCTATTCTGAAGTGTTACCAATTTAAGTTGTACATGCATTTTTCTGCATCTCATTCGTAAAAGCTAATCTGCGAGTGTAGACATTTCTTGTAGTAAATAAATTTAAGTTTATGGGTTGCAGTCATCATGATGCAGCCTGCTTCTCTGATCTCATGCAATGTCTAAAATTCAATAAAGTGATAATTTTTTTTGTGTTATTTCTGATAGTACGGCAAAAGAAACCTTTAGTGCTAAGGCTTCATTAAGACACAGACAAATATCCAGAATCAGCATATGAATCTCAGCGATGGTGAATCAATAGCTTCATGCCGCAGTGTATGGGTACTTTAATAAAATTACAGTGCAGTAAAATTACACTATATTGTCCACTTTTCCACTATTTTTGTGTTGCCATATTACTATATTATTATAATAGCATGTTATGTGATGTTCAGAGTTGATTGGTTGATTGTTGTAGAGATTCATACACTGACTATTGAGGTGTGTTTTTTAATTGTCTGTGATGTTTTGCTTATTCTTTTGGTCTAGTGTGTTATTACAACATTGCTTTGGTTAGAGATGAGACACTTGTGAAAGCAGTGACTATGGTGTTTAGTGATGGTTGTGTCATTTGCAAAACATGATTAAAAATATTACAATTATAACTTTGATTTGGGTCTTTTTGGCCACAACGTATGCATATTAAAACATATGTTTTCAGCAGTCAAAGAAAATGTAATGTTAAAAAGTCAAGGTTCAAAAGCTTAACTGCAGCTAACACAGATCTCCATCATGGTAGCGCTAGAGACAAAAATAATAGCAACAACAATCCATTAATTCTCAATAAGCATTTCTGCAGACGTCTGACAGAAATAGTGTCGGTCTGGTTAGTAATATATGAAGCTGGTAAAGGAGTGGTTTAATCTGATCTTGAGGTGATTTAATGTCTTCTTTATTTCAGTTGATTTTATCTAAGGCTGTGCCTAAGTTCAAGTGTAGTTCTTGTGTTTCTGTCAACAGCAGCTGTTCATCACTAATGCTCAGTCATCACTTAATTAATTACAGAATTATCTTATTAACTTCAACACCATTTTAGTGGTGTTACAAACTGACACTCTTTAGTGTGCACACACTGTGTTATTTTCAAACTGAGGATTTTGTTGTTGGGTTACAAAAAAACCCCCAAAAACAGCAATAAACTGTAATTAATTTACGGCAACCCTAACCCTAAAATAGCAATTTACTGTAATGTACTGTAATGTAATTTAATGTACTGTAAAACGTAACAGTCAGATTAACCAAAACTTATTTTTACTGAAGTATAGTGAAGGTCCACAGAAAACATTTATGCAAAGTCATGAACTGATAAGAAAAGTAAATATTTAACTGAACTGTAATAATGTGCTTTTGCACAAGCGAGATCTGTTATTTTAATGTGGAGAGTAGATTCTGTGCTGTCAATGATGAGACACAACACTGTTTCTGCTGCTTTAAAGATAATAACTGTACGGTTGCTCAAGCAGCAATAATCTATTTTATCTTAACTTATCTATTAAGTTTGAATCCACTATTTTCCCACCCTATTCTTGTCCCTTTTTGCATATCAACCCCGCAAATGATTTTTTTTTAAAAATGTGAAATGAAGAAAATATCTGAGAATGACTAACAGGTATTGAATATTGGATTTGAAGTGCCTAATTGTTTTTTCATAGGCTGATGTGTGGTTGATCAGCTCATTATACACCAGCTCATGTAAATTAAACTGTTATCATGCTCAAAACTGTAACTTTTGTCCAAGTAATGTATGATTTTAATGAATATACCTAGAATATGTTGATTATATTGCATACTGTGCTATGATACATCTATGAGAAAATATCATCTGCTAGTATAAATAGCAACTGACACTATATTATTTTATGGATTTGTCCTTCTCTTGTTATATACAAGATGTAAAAACCCGAACAACCTAATCTTGTTAGCGTAACACGCTTTGGAAAAGGAATACTTTCTTTCTTGCTGGTCATGATATAAATTTACAGAAGGGCTGACAAGTCGCTTAGCCACCAGTGGTCATTTTATTGCCTTTTTGGCCCAACTTGTAATTCCATTGACATTTATCATGCGCTTCTTAGAATTTCATGACAGAAGACAACAAACACACACACACACACACACACAACAAAAACAAACACTTTACAGAAGAGTGAAGGCTTCTCTCCACACCAGTGTCTCCACTACCCTTGCAGATTTGGCCTCTCATGATAAGTGATAGTCCCTAAATATAGAGTGCTATCAAGGCCAGAGGCTATTTTCTTCTACAAACGTAGGGCACAGAATGGAGGCCGAATTTAAAAATGTTCTGTCAGCAAACAGATACTCTGCATTTCAGGATCAAATGAACAGATAACTCTGTTATCTTAAATTTGATCAATGTCAGTTGAAACTGTAAGAACAAAAACTGACAGTATGTTTAATTTGTTTAATCTAGATTATCTCTAATCCTGTTCTGTCGCCGCACATTTTCAACAGCTTACAGTTGGGCTAAAAAAATGAAAATTATGTAGCGGAGTAACTGTTTGTAAAAAGTTATAATGTATCAAAATCATAGAGTAATGTGATCATATTGCTGTTGATGCAGTTTTATAAAAGAGTTATAACCCATTTACCACCGTTGAGGGGGATCTAGTCACTTCACTACATGTTGATTTTAAAGGCCCCAAAATATTTCACAAAAATCTTTTCAAACTTGTTTAAATGTCATTTCGAACATAATCAGGCCAAAACAAAGTTTGTTTCGAGTTCGAAACAACGCCAAAGCAAAGTTTCTAGAAAAGTTCACTCCAGTTGGTAAACTATCATTGGCCTGCAGTGATTATGTAATAAGTGGGTGTGGCTATGGAACTCCGCCTTAGTTTGTGAGTAACGTTACTAAAAAAAATGAACACACCGGAGAGTTACTTTATTGTTTTACAGTTTAACAAATAACAATTTTTACTGTAATTAAAATGATATTGTTGTAACTGTATCATAAGTTGTAACTCTGTATGGAAGCAACATTCTTTTTTTTCTGTTTTTTTTCTTTAATGCTGTAAAGCTGTTTGTTTTATGAACTGGTCATGAACCGCCTTTGCTTTTTATTTTGTACTGTTCTCTGAGGTCCAATTATAAAGGTTTATGAGGTTTATAAATTTAAAATTTATGAGTAATAGGCTACTTTCTGTCCTGTTTTTGACCCCCTCATCAGATTGCTCTGTTTGAATAGGCGTGGCAGATTGTAGACTCAGAAGTAAACGCCCACTACTATGATTGGCTAACCCTTGTGTATTTTCGAGAGTCTACATCCTTCACAAATGGATATTGCTGTGATTTAGCTTGAAAATGCATAAATACTCAGTACATGTGAAATGATCTGTAATAACAGACAACGCAAGTGACCACTTAATAAAAACTTGTTCATTTAAACTTGTGTGTTGCAACATTAATGTCAAATTCAATATAGTCTGCACAGTATTATCTTTTAATTCCAATACTTCTGAAAATCCTGCATCAAACCTTGTAACCTTGTTTGTAAACAAATCCATGGTAAAACATAGTGAACTGAAGTTCTTACTGACGTGGTTTGCTTTCCTCTCTCTTTATTTAGCTACTAAATTAACGAATTGGTGGGCAGGGCTAAACAGGCAACGATGTAGAAGCAGGCGTTGATAATCTTCAAAAGTGGTGGTGTTTAGCCATAAAGTAACACAAGCTTGGCAGATTGGCTTCAAGATAAGATGTTATCACATTAACATGAAAGTTAATGAGTTCAGAAACTTGTTTAAATGTGAAAAGACCAAGGGAATTATGATTTCTCAGTTCATCACTGGTTTTAGAGCAATCTATTGGATAAAAAGCTACATTAATAAATATGATGTGACTTGACTGAAGTGTCGAATTTCAGCTACATATCGCTATGATCAGATGGTTTTTCAACTGCTGTTTTCTAACTGATGTCCTTTTTGTTGTTTTTTTGTTATGGAAGGGACTGTATGTGTGGTATTAGAAAGTTTGCCAATAGGTTACTACTGCTCAGGTATTTCCAACTTTACTTTTACTCCTAAGTGAAGAATGAATACAGGGGTCTTAAAAACACATCCTTCTGCTGTAAAATCTCTATAACATGAAGCCTCTTTTGGCTTATGCTACTTAATCTGAAGCTGTTTGGGTATGACCTCAATATGGACTGTTGGAGAGCCTGTGTAGACAGCTTGTCCGATAACCCCTGATCTCACAAACCTTAAAGCAACATTCCCATTCTTCATCCAGCCTTCACCGTCTGCTACAGACGAGACATCACATGCCTTCTTTTGAAAGCAACATCTGCTTGTCAAGAAGTAACACATTGCCGTGTCTTTATTATTTGCGAATGATGTCCAGGCCGTTGAAAATGAAGGTGCTTATGTGTGTGTAAACGAATGCTCTGGGCTCCCTGAGCATTGCGCACACCCTTCTGAGGTTTGGATAAGTTTATCCATCATCACTCTCCATGCTAAATCAACAAAGTATTCTGAAGGAACCGGGTGGGGCAAAGCTTCAGCAGAAATATGACGAAGAATGAAAGAGAAAGCAAGGAATAGACATACTAAACTAAGACGAAGACCTAAATGACCAGCAATGTGACCACAATGAAATGGCAATAAAAATTGGCTTGAAAGATGCAAGACAGTTACAAGCACTGGGGTTTCACAGACTCCTCTCACACTGCACACTTTGAGGTCAGGAGTGTCAGCGCCAGGTCAGAGTCCTCCATCACATAACACTGTCCTCCAGGACACCAAGATCTGTGGGAAGAAACAAAATGACTATCCCATGGGCATGAAACATATGAATTTGTTTCTCATTCACATTAACTTAAATGTTAAATGTAGCAACCATGGCCAGGAGTGACTTTTTTTATTGTGGTGTTAACCCAGGTGCTGACAGAAAGCAGAAGTGTTTATACGAGAAATATTTCAGACATTTAAGCAACTTTGGAAATATGAGCACACTGTAAAACATTGTAGAGATCTTTTATGAAGCTCTAGAAGACACACAGGAGATTACTAGGGACCTTTCAATTCAAGTCTCAATTATTTTCAACCAAATCAACTAACAGCAAGTCAGACTAACTGAAATAATCCTGGCTTTTTGGTAAACTTGTTTTATGAAACCCCTAGCACATTCGTCTTTCTGGTAAACACAACATGCGTGAATCAGTAGACGGGGCTAAACAGTGATGTAGCAGCAGGTGGTGATCATCTTCTGGAGAGGCGGTGCTTATCCACACTATCACATCAGTTCATGACTCCTTTAATACAATTATCTTATATATTTTTAAATTGTGTCCAAATCTTTGTTTGGGGTCAATTTTATATAATATATGAGCATAAATTAGGTTCTTAGGCCCATGTATGCCAATAAATAACATCATCGTTTGGTTCACAACTTGCATGCACTTTCTGCACACACAGAATGTGCAGATACACAAATTATTTATTTGAAAAGCCAGACATGCAGTGTACAGTCAATAGCCAACAAGTTTTTTGCTATCCAATAGAACTTAAAGGTGCAGTGTGTAATATTTAGGAGACTTTATTGGCAGAAATGCAATATAACATAACAAAACATTTGGTAACACTTTATAATAACTATCCGTTATAACTAGTTAATAGAGCATTAATAAACTGTTAGTTAATGGGTTAGTTAATAGTTATTAATAGTTATTATAAAGTGTTACCAAATATTTTTTCAGAGGTGTCTAAAGACCTTACATAATAAGGTAATAATAATAAAAATAATAATAAAATATGATTTTCTAACCTTAGAACGAGCAATTTATATCTACATACACCTCGGGTCCGCTAACAGGGAAGTTGCCATTTAGTGCCGCATGTTTCTATAGTAGCCCTACACGGACAAACTTCTACAGAGCGTGTTTCGTCAGTGCGTCTACTTCTTCCTTGGTGTATTAAGAGGCCGCTCGTATCATTACCACGTTGAAATGTGCACGAAGTAGTAGTAGTGGATGTATTAGCAAGCAAGTCAGTAATGTTTTTCTGGTGGAAGTAAGATGATAAAGGAAATTTAAAAAAGGGGTAACACTTTATTTTGATGGTCCCTTTTGAACAATCTGTTGACAATAAGTAGCTTTGCACCTACATGCCAACTAACTATCATTAGAAAATTATTACACTTTGTAATTAATATCTGCTAACTGTTTATTGTGATGGTCTCCCAAAAGACACTCTACTGACTATAAGTATTTTTGCAAGTACAAATCAATCTATTCTAACCCTAACCCTACCAGTCTACTAATACTCTGCTAGCACTCTATTGAGAGTTAGTAGATATGTAGGCGCGATGTTACTTATAATCAACAGAATACGTTAAAGGGAAAATAAAGTATAATAAAGTGAAACCAAAAAAGGAAATAAAAAAAAAATGCAGGATCAGGCGTATTTTGCGCAAGAAGAACCGACAGAGCGCCAGTCTCCGTTGGTAAAAAAAAAGAAAACTTGATGCAGACAGACAACGGCAGAAATCCCCGATGAATATTGGTGTGGCTTTTCCAAGATAGAAGGCACTTATGCTGGATAAGTGTTTTCAAATCCATGCCGAAGTTGCCTGTTTTCTGCTGGACCGGTAAGTTAGTCCAACGTTAGCAATCATAGTGAACACTGTTGTTTGATAGCTTTAGTTGCAGGATGGACATAACCACAGACACAAGTATCGTTTTTTTCTTGTCAATGTTGAAAAATATGCAATTGGATTGTAATTTAATGTAACAGGACTGAGAAATGTAGTTAAACTAATTGCGTCACCACTTGTAGAGACGCTTTACTACATATATAAATCGCGAGCATCAGGGGGCCGCTAGTAATGTGCATGGCATTAAAACTGATTCCGTATCCACGATCGCATTTCACTTTCACTTTTCATCATGATGTTTCGCTGTAGACTTCGTCCGATGCTTATTTGGTAGACATCGCCCAACCCTACTAACTGTCATCCAAAAAATTCTAACTAAAGTCAGCGAATGAACCTGAGACAATGATCAATAAGTAACAATAATAATCGAAATAACACATTGGTCTACTGATATAAATTAATTATTTTGATATAAATATAATTCTTTGACTTACCTTTGTACAGAAACCTCATTGATTGATTGGCTACTGTCAGGTGTAACAGACAACGACATTTTTGTCCTGTGTCAGCTTCTGTATGCATTTCGAAAGCAGCATCTAGACCGCTAGATGCTGCTAAAAATTACACACTGCACCTTTAAACAAAAACAGTAAAAATCTGAGCATTTATGCATGCTCTTTTGGAAACCGAGCCCAAAGTACTCAATCCTGAAATCAGTGCTAAGTCTTAGTACTCGTAAGCAATGTGTTAATATTTAAAAGCGGAGACCAACGTGTCAGTTGTTTTCATCTCTCCATCTGCAGTCATCCATCAGCGGGACTGTCAGTCGGAGCGGCTGGGATGGCCAGAGGATGTGAGTAATCCTATAAAGTGACTCCACAGAACGACTTGGCTGAACTTTCATACAGCAGTCACCCTGAACCCTGCACACGCTGCCAATACCACAGCCAGGCTGCCATTATTGGTTAGGCTCTACCTGACTGAGTGGAAGGAAATAGGACGAGGAAAAAAGGCTTTTGACTCGATGGCAGTGAGGAGGGCCAGGTGCATGCTGGGAACTGCGGTGCCCTAAGGGGGCCCCTGAAGGAGAGCTGAAGGGCGTGGCCCCTCCTGCTGTGGTTTACAGCTCACTTGTCATTTCTGCAGACACGTTGGCAGGGCAACCGGCACTTTCCCCCGGGGCTGGTGTTCACACAGAACATAATCCTGGCGGAGGCTGTCATTTCGGCAACCTCCGTCTTTTTTAAGCACTTTTTTTAAGTTGTCATTTGGGCTGTTTGTGTGACTTTATGCGTGCCTGTTCAGTTTCAAGGGCAGCCCAAAAACCGTAACGGGCTTTTTTTAGCCTGTAGCATTTGTGTGTGAGCGCTTGTGCATTTGCTCAACTATACTCACCCTCTGGTGTGTCCTTGGGAGTCTTTGGTCTGGCCTGATTGGCTCTCTCTGCCAGAGGCCTATAATGAATCAGTCGGAAAGAGGATTCCACAGTGTTTTTCTCCAGCTCGGATAAACACATGTTTTTCCATTCACCCTCTCAAGGAAGCACTGAGCTTGTGAGTAACTTGACCTGCATTTCAAAGATGCTGTTCATCATATTGTAGTCGGCTGTTGGTCGGCTAGGAAAGTATGGCTCAACTTCCTCAGAGCTATTGAAGAGATAACAAGAGGGAAGAGTGTTCGGAGCTATAAATCCTGACACGATAATAAATGGTAATCAAGTGAGCAACTTTTCGGAATCTCTTGTGCCAACAACCACAGATGTTTGTTGATGTCTGTCTCGATGCTTTCATCAGTGTTACATGAGGACATGTCCTTGTGAGCATGAATTGCGTTCTCAGTGCCGATGGCTATTAAGTTATGTAATGTGTGCATGCCAAAATGATCCGATTAATGATGAGGAAAGTTATGCAGTGCTGCAGTCTGTGTAAAATATTTTAGTTTTGTTAAAAAATGGTCTGAACTACACACAGTAGCTCATATATATATATATATATATATATATAAATATCGTAAAATAATAATAATAATATATTATTATAACATATATACTAATAATAATATATATTAGTGTACAAGTATGTATTAGTGCTGTCAAACAATTAATCACGATTGATCGCATACAAAATATGTTTTTGTTTACATAATTTGTGGACTGTGTATATTTATTATGTATATATAAATACACACATAAAGTATATATTTTGAAAATATTTACATTTATACATTTTTATATATTTATATTCTTATTTTTTATATAAAAATATATTGAATATAAAACCAACATATTTTTTATAAGTAATACAAATTACACAAGCACATAACAACATTTTATAAATTAAATATCAAAATTAAAATATAAAATATGAAAAGTAAAGCTACATCAGAATCAACAGTAATAGTATATAAATTTATAAAAACTGAAAATATAAAAAGAAAAGGAAAATCAAAAACTGAATAAATAGTATATGCTGAAATAAATATGCTATATAAACTGCCCAGTTGTTATTTTTTGGACATCACAGAAGTCCAGATGTGATGGAACTTTCTTTCCATAGAGATCAGTATATTGGGATGCATGCACTCACACTTATACTCTCAACATTTGAAGTATTGCTGTAATTCCCTCAGAGTGTGAGCAGTGTACATCACGGCCTGCACTCTGAGCTTCCTCATTATGTGAAGTAAATCAATTCCTCCCTGGTAAAGAGGAGACGGTAGGGAGTTTCTGTTGATTCAAGGTTTGTTTGCTCTGGCAGAAGTAATGAGCGTCTAAGCGCTCCATGCCATTCAGAGTGGATGCCAGTGCACTCAAGTATAGAGCTACCTTCAGATTCCTACTGACTTTCCGAATCACAGCCCCATCTTGATTAATGCTCGCTCTCTGACTAATGGGACGGTCTACACATTAGTCATAGGTAGAAGCCCCGCAGTCGAGAGCTCCTGTTACCTCCAGTCATGGACCAGATACCTCCAGAAGAGCTCTTTGGACTAATGCAGAGATTTTGATGGATTAGATGCTAATTCCAGCACACTGCTGCCTCTTGAATACTGTGTAATATTTCTGTCTCTTTCTTGAAAGCATGCAAGCCACAAACAAAAACACACCGCATATTGTTCCTACTCAGTGTTCCATGCCAGTGGGGACAATAGAGGAGCCGTATGAAAGCCCACTTCTGCTGTGGATGACATAAGCAGGTGCAGCAGTGAGCTATCAAATTTCCTTAGTAATCATTAACCACCTAAAGCTGCCTCATGATAGCGACTGACTCTGCCAGACAACTCTCTTTCTCTCAATCTCTCCTCCTGGGCTTGAGCTAATCGGCCAGTAGTCACACCTTACATAACACACAGGCTTCTTTTGTTGCCTTTGAGTAATGATTCTGTCATAGCTGACAGCCATGTTGCACACCTACGAATAGCGATGTCACAGGTGTCTTGAGTGTGTGTGTAACTGGTATTCAGTATGTTATGAAGACCAAATATAAACTAATACAAATATACATTTTGACTTGATTTTTTGATCCCCAAAAGGAAACAAACTTATAACTCATACAGAATGAATTGTTTTAAAATCTGAAACAGCAGAAAGTATTGGTGTGGGTTGGTTTTAGTATTGAGTGGGATAAAAATATAGTTATATACAGCACAAAACCATTATGTCTAATGATATCCCCACAAAAATGGAAACCAGTATGTGCTGCACATATTTAGTCATAGTAGAAGGTGAAGTAGAAGGATGCCAAATGTTCCAGCACCTTAAGATAAAGTATAAACGACAATGATTTAGACGTGCTCGAAGACAGACCAACATCACTGAGTGAAGCGCTGGATGAAGCACCCTTGTCTGAGCTGCAGTGGTGAAGGTAAAGTAACATTAATTAACATCAATGTACTGAACGCTTTATTAAAATGCTAATGTTATGCTAATATTAAATAGAACCAAAGTGTTATATGAATGTTTGAGACTGCAAGAGCCTCTGTTCCCATTTAGATCACATATAGTTTCAAATATTCCTGTAGGCTATATGATGTTATGATTACAGCTGCATTGATGCAATTTGTTCGCGAATGAGCTACTTTTCACTATTTGCTACTGGTTAGCAAAATCTGTATTGAGATACTGTAAACGCTTTGAGAAGCAATGCAACATTTGAAAATTAACTAAAGCTCTCACAAAAGTAATGGAGCAAAATTACGTAGTGAGATGTAATCTAGGCCACTGTAAATGTCAATTTGTTCATGTATTTGCTGACTGTACTTTTGTTTCTAAACCAAAACTACACGTAAACAAATCAACTGCCTTTTTTGATTTCTCAAAAATTATGCCCTGATTGGTTAATATTAATGCCAACTATTTATGTAGGGTTACTGTAGTATAATTCTTCATGTCTGTACAGGTACATTATTTGCATGGGCACATGTTTTTTATTGTTGCTCTGCCTTGTCCTTGAGAAGGTGGAGCTCAGATTAAGTGGAATAGCCTATTTAATGACTACAACTTGTAAGTTTTTACATAAATAATTGGTATTCTGCAGTCTTTTATGAAATTTACCAACTATGTTTTAATACTCAGTATATATACTCACAAAAGGTTATTAATAGAAAATGTAAAAGGTTCATGCTACAATAATATTATATCATGAAAATAGGGCATGTAAGCAGAAGCATGCAGTAGTAATTTCTACGATCTCAAACAATTTACTGAAACAAAAGCTAACAACAGTGGTGGCTATACCACAACATCAATGTCAGTGTCTCTCAAATAGAGAGGCCTGCACTTTCTCCAGTCCTGAATCCCATAGAAAACCTATAGCATCAATAAAAAAGAAATATATCTCATATATTAATAATTATATACATTCTATATATGACAATATATGTATTATACATACATAAACATATAGGCCCGGTTTCACAAACAGGGTTTAGCTTAAGCCAGGACTAGGCATTCGTTAAATTAAGATATTTAAGCAACTTT
>JAUMHR010000063.1:4646046-4660042 GCA_032361145.1 Enteromius fasciolatus | reverse complement strand
CGTGGTTTTAGACAAATCGTACGAAATCGTACGAGTGAGGTCGTACGAATTGGCACAAATTTGGCACCTCGTACGAACATGTATAAATTGCTCGTGAGATTGTGTTGGTGTACACCTAACTATTTCGGAAACATATTTATTACTTGTAAATCACATTTAGTTAAAGGCAGGGTATACGATTATTTTTTAAAAAAGCCTTAAAAAAGATTCGGGGCTCTTTAGCAAAACAAACATCAGCCAATCAGCAGTAATGGGCGTGTCTATTAGTGACGTGGAGGAGACACTCAGTGAACAGCAGAGCGACAGAAAGATAAAAAGCAAAAGAGTAAAATGCCTGCAGAACAATAAGGCAAGTGTAAATATGGTATCAGCGTTCCAGCGCTGGAGAGTGAAAGGCCTGCGATCGGACACTGAGGTTGTTTTGATTCTTCTTGTTCGGTGAGTTTCACTGGATGAAATAAAGCAACCGTTGAAAATCATTTGAAATTCATGTAAGCGCATCATAAATAGAACGTGGCAGCAGTCTGTCGGAGATTCGCCGCTCGCGTCCCATGGCATCACTTATTATAATGACTTCTATAGTATTTTTTTTACGCCACTTGTGTCCTGTGTAGACGGTGTAACATTTGTACTGCTTTGTTTCACAGAACTCGTTAACTGGTTAGCTTACGTATATGTGGGGCGGAGCTATTAAAGGGGCAAGACCTTTTTGAGGTAGGAGCGTGTTTGTTTTGGCGATTTCAAATATCAACATTGGCTTCCAGAAATGGTATACACTGCCTGAAGTATTACATCAAGTTTATATGTTAATATATGTTATTATGTTAAAGTTATATAATAGCAATCCTAAAAAAAATTTAAAAACAGCATATGTATGTTTTGAAGCTGGAATGCTTGTTTAAGCTGGTTAGTGCTGGTCCTTTGCTGGTTTATGCCGATCCATTGCCAGCACATTACCAGCATAAACCAGCAAAAGGACCAGCTTCCCAGCTTCAAAACATAATTATCAGCATATGCAGATTTTTCAGCTGAGAAGTGTTTTTGTATTTCAGTGTAATGGAAAAATGGTTTTGTGCTTTAAATTTTGTTAGAGTATAATTATATGACACAGTTAACTTATCAACATGCTAACACCAAAGGTAACTGTGCAAAATTCCCTGCCTCACGCAAGCGTGAGTCAAACTTGTTTGGTGCATGTGCAAATAGGTTTAGTTCGGCAGCATCCAGCATAGTTGAGTGATATGGAGGATATTAAGGATATTAATTCCTTTAAAGTCTGTGCGCTAATAATTCCATAAGTAACAATGTTCATTATCGTTGTAGATGTGTTTCCGAGTGTGTTATAGCATAATTCAGTTTCAGTATCGCTTTGTCATCTCATATTATCACATGTATATACCCTCCTTATCTGTTCTGCAACAGAAGCCACATTTTGTGCATACCCACACAAAATCAATAAACCTTGAGACATATTCACTCTGGAGTAGCTGCAGTTCTTTCTAACCGAAGAATTAGGCCAGCTGAGTTCCAACCATACAACTGCGCACAGAATATCCCACAGTAACATTAGTAGTTTTCGAATGCTGTTTGTCTGTTGCTACCTATTTGCAGCATTCTACTCACTCGACTCACTCTACTAGTTTCACGATGCTGTCAAAAAGCTATCTTTTTAGACACTACTAGTCCCTAGCTGCAACACAGCTTGTGTGTTTCTACTGCACACTCATCTGAAGATCTCAGTTAATACATGAGTTTTTTTTTCACAAAAGGAAGTCAGTGCGGTAAGATAAAGTAAGCTGCTATGTCGCCACGTGTGTTGCTGAGCCGAGAAACCTCAATGTGCGTAATTGATATCAGGTGCACAAAAAACTCTACTGGTGTGTACAGATGAGAACGCAGATTAACTACCAGCTGCACACACAACAACACATTCTGCGGGTGTTTATGCGCTGTGGCTGAAGATGAACTTCCTGTACTCACAGGTTTCAGTGCAGCAAGGAAATGTTGAGCATCACCAATGTCCAAAATTAAAAACGAGATGAAGAAACCTCTTCTAGAACATTATGTTCTGAATGACTATGTGTGCTGGCACACAATTAATGTAGAAAGGAAGTACACGTACTTCTGGCATGAAGCATTTGTTTATACATGCACTCTGTTTGTATATATTTGCACCATTGTTTGTGTTACCAAGCTTATGGAACAAGTTATGCAGGTCAATAATGCGTTAAATAAATAAATAATATTTATTTTCCTGTATGACATTTGTTTGTTCATTTAATAATTTATTCCACCTGCATATTTATTTAGCAACTTTTAGTTTGTTAAGAGGATGAAAGTGCAATTTTTGATTAGTGCAAATGCAGTCTAGTAACCTTATGGCGCAAGAGGTTGGAAATAAATCAAACATAAACATGTGGAAATAAATCAAGTGTTCCTCAAGTCATGTTCATTTTTTTTTAGATATTATGTCTTTACTTCAATCTCAAATGATCACTGACGCTTATAATTAATGGCAGCTCTATATTAAATAACGTGTGACAAAGCCACTATGTGTTGTTGGTAAGCAGTTGTGATTTATATTTTTATATATTATGAACGATTTACAATTTACAGTAAAGACATTTTTTACCTCATTGAGCAGACCCTGTACTTCCAGTATCTACCAGTAGGGCGTTGCTAACAGGTGAATGCTAGCAAGCCAAACCTTGACCGCTTGACTTAAACAAACAGAGTAATATTTTTACTCAACCACACTGAACCACAGTGTTTACAAGAGATCAGTTTATGAATGACTTATTTATGGTTGTCTGTGCATATTAAGCAAGCATTTTAACAGAAAATATTGCATCACCCCTTGGTAATCTATCATATTACGATTTAGCTATGCAGCTTTGCATAAAAAAAAATCCATATGTATTCATTATTCATCCACATTCCATCACTTTGGATAAAAGCTTTGATAAATGAATCAGTGTTTACTTATTTATTGATTATTCCGCAACATTGCACACACTTAACATGAAAATCATCTTTGCGTGACCTTATGGCCAGGCATCTGAACTCTGAAACCCCAGACACTCGAAGCAGGCGGGGGGCTTTAACAGTGGTTTTGGAGGGGGTGGGGGGGAATGCTGGCATGAGAATGCACCTGTCCCACAGAGAGGGAAATGCTGTTGCGCTTAACCAGAGTTGGCAGTACTTCGGCTCGATCTGCTAACGCTATAGTGGCCCGATGATCCCATTAGCGGCTGGACCGTGTTAGAAACAGAAGGAGGGGCCCCACATCCTTAATAAAGCATTGAGAAACATCCCTGATTCAGCTTTACCCAACACGGCTGACTAACGCTTAAAGATGGTATCATACACACACACTATAGAGATGCGTCCAACAGAGGTTCAGTTCAATGGAGGTACTGCAGAATATGCTAAAACAAGCCTGAAGACATGCTAAGGAAACACTAAGTGTTAAATGAAATAGGCCTCCAGCTAAGAGGGCCAAAGGAGGCCAGACAAGCCTCTGTAAAAACTAGATGGAATAAATACTTTAAAATGATGTTGACTGCCACACTGAGAAAAGACATACTGTTTCTGGTGCCTAGTCATTTGTTTTAGCACATCTTGGTTTGAGTGACAATCATGATGTGAGTGTGTGCTTGTGTGTAAGCTGTTTTGTACTGTTGTAGTATATGCATGTACTGTATGTGTATGTGTGTGTGGACAGGGTGCCGGTCGACCTCGAGGATCAGAGCCACAGCTGCAGACACAGTAACCCAAGCTTCGTCTGGAGGCACCAGTCATCCAATACACAATCCATCCATCTCTCTCATTCCCTCGCTTTCACCCCCCCCACCCATCTCTCTGACAGGCTGTGACCTGCATCCGTCCCACGCAACACTCCTCTCCCCCGGGTCACCATCCACCCCCCTTATGGAACACTTAATTCTTACGGTAACAAAACATGCCGTAGCTTGCAATGAACTCCACGGCACACATATATACACACTCATTTCCCATCGCATGTCCTTTCAAGAACACTGTAGTGCTGTATAACTATTTGCAGACTGGGGGATTTTATAAGGTGTGGCAGGAATAAATTGGCATCAGTGCACCAATGGAAATGATCATGTTTACGTAATGAGCAAGTCTACACGTAAAGTGTCTGCAGAGCTTTTTTTTATAGCATTCCAGAAATGGATAAGCAATCCTTTGCAAAAGTTTATTTCGCTGCATGTTTGTTTCTGAAATATTTCGGCTAATTTAATTATGCTTTCAGCTAGCTGTAAGTCTACTGACATTTTCTCATGCTTAAATCCATTCCACAGACTTCAGCAGATTTTCCTCCTGAAATCAGCTCAGCAAATTCTCAATATTTGACACATTCTGTCTGGGCCTTAAGATGAAAGGAGAAAATCTAAAGTATGGTGCAGTTGACTTTACCTCCCCCAACAGGCCATCTTAAACCTTCACATCCTGATTCCAATGCACCAATTGTGAAATTAGTCATATTCAGTTTGTCCACCCATATACACAGTTGTGAGTTCAAAACTGGTCTATATAGGACTGATGTTCACATTTTGATAGTCATCAGTTAAATCTGATCTATTTGTTCAAACAGTATGGTGTGCAGTTAATATTGTATGCTTTTTTGCTCATTAAGGCTGCATTGATTTAATGAAATATTATTACATGTTAAAATATCTGTTCATATTTTTAAATGTAATTTATTTCTAAATGTAGTGTCACATGAGCCTTCAGAAATCATTCTAATATGATGATTTGCTGCTTGAGAAACATGTCAAATTATTATAAATATTGAAAAACATGATTAAATCCATTATATATTTTATTCTTTTTTTTGTGTGTGGAAGAGATTAAACAGTCACATGATCAATCAAAACTTTGCTGAATAGAAGTGTTAATTATAAAAAAAAAATAAATAAATAAATAAATAATATATATATATATAGCTTTACAAAAAACTAATTGAATTGAATTGTTTGAAAGTAACAAAGCATGCAATGTCAATCTGGAAACTTTGCCTTAGCTCATGTCTTGAACTTCAGTTGCACTAGACAATCAGAGGATTTCCAAAAATCTAATTAAATTTAGATGGTTTTGAATCGAGTTTGTTACATTTGTTCAGAAAAACGAACAACATACTAAAATATTGTGCAGATTTTTTTTTTTTTATTAAATTTTTTTTTTTGCAGAGTGGCTGAGACTAAAGACAGCGTTTGGATACAGCAGCAGAGCTGAGGTGCTGTGAGTGTGTGTGGCTTCTATGTCATTACTCAGGGTCTATTTTTGCCTCTGTTGCTCTAAAACAGGCCTACTGGTCTATGTGGCTTCAGTGACTATAGCCATGACCCTAGTCATGACTGTGTGTGTGACCCTAGGTAGTCTGGTAGGCTGACTCACTGCGAATATATGCTGTCTGCTGTTTCAACACCTGTCCATCTGCCCCGATGGCTAAAAACAGAAACCGTGTGCATGGATGTGTGTTTGTGATGTCTGCCTCTCACCTAGCTAGGCTAGCATACAGACAGTCAAGGAATCTGTTGTGTGGACAAACAGCGTGGCCAAGGCCATAGTTACATACGCACACACATTACTCTAACCAAAACGTTATTAGCAGAGAGATGCCATCCTGTTTCCATGGCTTAGACAAAGAGTCGGTAAAGGTCAGAAGTTGTGCTGGTTTACTTTTCATCGGCGAAGAAACGAGGAGCGAAGACAGTGTGTTTGTGTTAAACCTCGTGCTGTGTGTGCCAAGAAAAGCTTTCCAAGTAAAACAGATGCATCACAAGAAAAACTGGCCCAGTTACTTTGCAAATACAAAAGCACGAACCACACCAAACTAACAGTACGCTGGTCTGACAATAAAAGATAGAGATAGACAGATAAGATAGAGAGAAAGAAGGACAGAGGGAGTAGAATTGTGACAGAATTTCCATGGCCCACTTTTAAACACAGATGACCACAGCGCCACCTACTGACATGCTACAGGTCATTCAACAAATCAGATCTCTTTAATATCTCTGTTGGTTTTCCTAGACAGCGCTGACATTAAATAGAGACAAAAAAAGTCTCTTGCTTGTGTTTCTCTAAAGTTTCATCTCAATGTCTCGAAAAACTACCTGTATGCTATTTTTATTCCTAGGAATCCATTCAAACGTTTAAGGTTAAGTATTAAGATAAATAAATACTTTTACTCTAAAACAAATTTATGCTGGAAAGCCACATTAAATTGATCAAAAGTAACAAAGCTATTTATAGTATTGCTAACATTTGAAATAAACTTTTTTTGTAAAAAATAATATACACAGCACAAATGCCTTCAATGATTATAATAAGAATGTATATATATATATATATATATATATATATATATATATATAAATATTTATTTTTTTACTTTTTTTTTTTTAATTTTTCTCTTCTTGTGTTTAAGGAAATATGATACAATTTAAATGATTTTTTCCTTCTACTATGTTTGAAAACTTCAAAGTGCACTGATAAAGTGACTACTGGAAAAACCAGTATAGTTCAGTAGAGTAGAGTTAGTGTAAGGAAATAGCAAAGTTTGTGAATAAGCTCTCTGAATGGCGTCCCCCCCTCAGTGGTCAATGACGGGATACTGGCTTGGCAGGAGATGCTGTCGCAAAGATTACTGTCGGCCCACTGGGCCATTTGAGAAAGCAGCCCCCTCCAGACAGACAGACAGACAGACACACACACACACACACTGCTTCACTGGGCAGGCAGCCTGGTGTGGCTGAAACTCAACTCAGCTCTGTCAAGATTATTCACTCTGCTCTCTTTCTTTCTCTCGAACTATCTCTTTTCATCTTTTTGTCTATCCGTCTGTCTGCTTTCCCCCTTTTGTCTCCGTTTTTTGTCTGTTGCATTAATCTTACAACCAAAAACATGCTCTCTGAAAATACAAATCACTAGCATGGGGTTTGGCCGTATGAAACCCAAATATCACTCTTGCTGATTAACTCTGAATTTGCACCGGTGACATCAAAAAACAAGTCCGTCCCTCTAAAAACTCATCAAATCAATAACAATCACAGCTTTCCAGCAACCTCTCTCCCCAAACGTCCCTGGTCCGTCGCTCTCAGAGAGGGGTCCTACTGTGAGCCTGGCTTAGTTTGCGGCTACGACCGCTAGCTTGATGAGTTTTATTCAGTTCACCCCCACCTCCTTCTCCTCCCTAACACTCTCACTTTCTCTCCTCTTTTTCTCTGCCATTCTTTTTGAGCTCCTCTAATCCAATTTGGTAGGCGCAGGGCGGTTTTTAGGCCGTGGTGTCTCTTGCCCCCGCTGGGCCGTGTTTCCCTCGCTTACCCAGCTGTCAGGAGTTATGGAGGGGGCAACAATGTGGCCCGAGGAGCCGTTCCCTACGACACTGAAAGGGCCTCATTGTCCAGGATCTCCATCAGTGCCATTAATTATGGGCCGGAGAGCATGTCTCTGACTTAGAAATGAATTCTCTTTCTCTGTCTCACTGAAAAGCCACTAGCTGGAATCTTCACACTTTAGAACGGCAAACACACTAAAAACAAAGGCGCAAAGAAAGATCGTGGACATCATTAAAGTCTTTTCCAATCTTTTTATGAGTTTTTTGCTTTTCATCAGCGGCGAAGTGACAGGAAACGATGAGGAGGGTAGGACCGGGAAGTGGATCGCGCTCAGGTCTCTAATGGAATTCTCCATTCTTAGAGTAAATATTTTCAGATGTATTCTGTTTACATGGGCATATTTACTGAACTACTCACACTAAACACAATGGGAGGCCTGATACTGTGATAAGTCATGAATAAACAGCTTGGGATCTGGAAATAATGCAGGACAGAAATGTGACTAAAATCACTTCTTTATTTCAACGGGCGCAGTATAAAAAGCATTTAACTCGGACTGTGAAATGCAACAGCAGTATAAATTGCTGAAACAATCTCTCTCTCAAATCTGATGTGCATTACAAAGAATATACAGCGTTATTTAGCAGTAATCATATCTGAATGGTTCACTTGCATATAAAAACCATGTACTGGGAAAGCAGGCTAGCATATGGACTTCTAACTTTTAACATAGTAAAGAATCTGAATGATAGAGATAAAGTAGATTGTATCACGGTGGTAGAGTAAACTTAAGGAACATTTACTTACTGTCAGGCTATCCAAGTTGTGTATGAACTTGGGAACAGATTTGGAGAAAAACATCACAATGATCCACACCACACCACATCTTGTGAAGTTAAAAGCTGCATGTTTGCACAAAAATAAAACCTGTTTTAGATGCTCCTATCTAAAGTATGACTGATGCTTTCAGGAGACTGAACGTGATTTAGGTCCTGACACATGGCAAAGCAGTTTTTAATTTCTTTGTTTGTACTACAACAAACAAAAAAAATCACCAGAATCATGTTTAAAGTGCCACTATTATGGATTTTTGAAAAATACAGTGAATGAAAACATCCTGGAAAGTTTTAATTCTGAAAGTGCACCGTGTATAAAGTTATTGTCTCTTAAAAGAAAGAGTCGACTCTGAATCATTGAAACGAGCCATTTTTAAAACAATCCCAAGCCATTTCTTGTTGGCGTCAATATGAAACATTATCATATTGTCCGCCCACTTCTTGGTCAGAATGAAAGTGCAACATTTTCCTCTAGGTGTAGCTTTTGGAGCAGTTTCCCCAGTAAAACTGTAAACAAAGCAGCACCTTAGCAGTCGTGCTAAAGGATGGTAGTATGTTTTCTGAATGAGATGTGAGCACGTTCATGGAGCGGGATAATTTTTAGTGATTAAAACCTTGTGTTTTACTCTCTTCTTCACATAAACACTTTGTAAGGCTTCAGAAGACTTGGAATATGACACGACTTGCTTACTGCTTGTTTATGATTAGTTGTTCAATAAATGTTTATTGTGCAATAAATACCTGTGACTGCATTTGCCTGTGTGTGTTTATATTGTTCAGAGGTGGGTAGGTTTAGGGTAGGGGTGGGGTTTGGTGCTCCAATAAAAGTAAAAAAATATACAATAAATTTATATATGCATGCAAACCATTACATTAAGCAAAACAACTGAAAGCAATGGAGGCCCTCTCACGTCGAAAAGCGACTAAAAAGGGGTACCTTGAGCTTCAAAAAGTGACGCAAAAGGGTCTTGACGAAGCGTGTGTTGTTTTTGACCTTGCATGCATGTCAACCTGTTGTAGGGGATCCCAAACCAAAATATGAACCTTTCATTACCCAGCACTAATAAGGTAATTTATATTTTACTGTTAAGGAAGTTTGATCATAACATACAATTATCATCAAGTACTTTCCATGTGCCATGCATGACAAAATATTATTAAGTGTTTCTTTGAAATGTGCATAAGAAAATATAACAGGTGTGCATCTTAACACAGAACACTGATATGTTTTAGGATATGTCAGAGCAAGATATTTTCATCTGAGACAGCTCAAACATGCAATTTAGTCTGGGACTAGCTTAAGCCTTATCTGTGAAACCGGGGGAAAGTGAAATAAGTCTACAGCAAACATTAACATTAAAAAATAGTTATAAAAGAGAAACAGAAACACGCAGACGGGGGAAAAATCCCTTTTCTTTCCCTTATTTTTTTCCCTTGCTTTCTTTCTCCCTCTTTCTCTAATTCTGGTGTTGGCCGTCCTTTCCCTCTGAGAGTTTGTTACGTAACTTATTTCCACCTCTCTCCCTGGTCTGGCCATCAGTGTGGCCCTCACTCCCTCCCTTTTCCCTCTGAGCCTTCAACAGCTCATCAGCTGTGAAATATTTTCAGCCTCGGATCCGCGCTGGAGCCTCGTAACTGAGCACGGCCTGCTTTTCCTCGGCCTGGTTCTTTGTGCTGTCCGTTGCCGCTCTCTCATCTTCCACCTCTTTCATTTCATCTCTGCGGCCAACAGGTCAATGCATTAATCAGGTCACTCTGTCAGCGTGACAATGCTCTGGTTTACATCACTGATCGAGATGCCCCCCCACACCTCCCCCCCTTTCCCACTTGGGGCGCAGGGGAAGGGCTCCTCACCCCTGGCATGTAAGTGCTGCTCCGCAGGGTAAGACTCAGGGCAGTTATGTCAGCTTGGTGCTCTCATGGACAAAACGTCTTTTAAAGGACAGAGACAAAAGAGGCACCAGAGGGCACAGTGATATAATGAGGAATTAATGCATTATTCATGTGCCAAAGCCACTTTTGCATTCCAATAATTCTAATCACAGATGTAACCACTGATTCAGGATTGGGGGGACCAAATAATAATTAAAGACCATTGAAAAACCCATATTGGTTAAATACTGAGAGTACATGTCCACCTCATATACCTTTATATAAATTAAGTTTCAGATGTTGAACGAAGCTTGCATTTATTTGATCAAAAAAAGAAAAAATATATTAAAATATATTTTAAAATATAATTTATTGTGAATTTTCAGCATAATTTCTTCAGTTTTACAAGAGACAGAATATGATTCAGGTCCCTGAAACATGGCAAAGCTGTTTTTCATTCTTCTATTACAAAAATCAAACCAACTTTTTACAACAAGAAATAAAAAATTAATTGAAAAAGTAAGTAATAATAATAAACATTACTATAGCGGGAACCAGAATTTAACCACTTTGTTTAGTTCTAAATATGTTTAGAATTAATATGACACAAAAAACATGGTTACTGTTTTCTATTCAAACATATATTAAAATATTATTTATTCCTGTGAATTTTACTCATCACTACTCCAATCTTATGCTTATTCTACAGTAGTATGCGGATTTGTCGTTCAAACATTTATTATTGTTATAAATATTGAAAACAGTGCCGGGGCCTTTAAGTTTAGAAAATAAGCTAGGCTTACATCAGTTAGTCTGACTTATTTTGAAGCAAATCAACTGGCAATACATCAGACTAACTTAAACTTGGCTTCTTTTGTAAACATGTTTTATGATACAGGTATATACTGTAGCAGCAGTATTTATTTCAATTTACGGTACAATAACACAACACCCCACCATGCACTTGGTTTGTCATAGGTATCTATAGTGTGGCAAATTAACTAAAATGCTGGCTGTGACTGTAATTTTTCTAGACTCATTATGTGATATAATTTTGTTTTACACAAATGTTTACACTACATTGAATTGTTTTTATTTAGTTTATTATGGATTGATACAGATAGTTAAAAATAGTCTGTAACACTGTAGCATTGCATTCTAAACAGGTTGTTACGTCCAGTGAGTATGACAAACATATGAGCACATACGCAAGAAAAAAGGTTTTCACACGAGTCCACTCAAGGAGGATCCCTTTATCTGTGATCTTTGGTTCATTTCTGCATCTTTTGTGTCAACTGTAAGCTGTGCATACCTGAATGCGAGCCACTATTCAGTGTGTGTTGCGTCTGTCGATGTCGTGTCATAAGGTCACACTGTGGGGGAGGTGTGAAATACTGAGTGATGATTTTAATGTGGCTCTGAATTCTCTCGCAGCTATTTTAATAACATGAGGGGATTTATGATATGAGTTACTGCGTCATTGGCAGGTTATTAAATTTAATTACAAAATAATATTTACATAACGCAGTGTTTTATTATCATTCATGACCCGAAGGTTAAGGAAGTCGCCCAGTTGACTTGCGGAGGTGCAGTCTGAGATGGAAAGCTATGTGAAAATGCATTGGGAGGTTTCTTTTTTATGTCTTTCTTCCTGTCCTTCTCCCTCTCTCTGAAAAAAAAATAGCACCACGTCTTTTCGTTTTAATGCAAGAAATGTTGCAACCAAACAACTCCCACACTAATGCCGATAATTGAAATCATGTTTCAGCAGTAAATGAGTTCTTACAGAAAACAAGTGAAAATTAAATCCTGCGAGTGCGGATGTGGAACAGATGGAGTTTGGGTTTGAGACTTCAAACCGAGATCTCAGACAAAATACGTCAGACAAGCACAGACAGTCTAAAAGGCCTTAGTGTTTGTGAAAAGGCACGCATCTTGCTCATTGGATTCTCCTAGATGCAGCCCTTATAAGTAGGCCCAAAAAGAATAAATGCAGCTTTTTTCCAGCTGTGATTTAGAGGAAAAACTCAATGTAATGGATTCAAGCACACTAAAACTAAGCTGAGATGACAAGGCTGAATTCAGTAGGGCGCTATCATGGGTTTTATAGCACTGTCCAGTTCATGTGTCCTGCTGGACGTGTAGCGTTAAAGGAGGATTACAATTGTATACAACTTTGCATTTTAAAAGTGCGGGACAAAAGCAAAGCGTCCTCTCTCTTGCCTGACCCTTTAATACATGGCAGGACCAAATCCACAGCCCAATGCAAATGAGTGCGTGCCATGTTAGTGCTAGCAAACAGACACAGGCGCTGACTGCTAATGAGATGGGTATGCTTCCCACTGCTGCCTGTTTTGGGAGGTTTGAGCCATGGAATTAATGACTGCCACATTCCTACAGGCAGGGTGCAGGCAGCTATGGAAAAGACAAAGTGAGCAGAGCGACACACTAATTCACCCTTGGGTGGAAGGGGTAGAGGAGCCTTTTCAGCTCCAGAGAGTTCTGGAAATCTTTTGTGTGTCTAAATGCTGTGTGTTTGTGTGTCATATCCATTCTGGTGCATAGTGGGACATTTCAAAGTGCCATAACTGCAACTACAAGAAACCTTTATGCGGTTTGTCAGATATTTACATACATTTACTGCGACATAACATAATAACGGAGTCTACGTAAATGGCCCTGTTAAAAGACACTTAATATTAAGTAAGATTATAAATTTAACGGCACTGACGTTTGGTGGTGAAGTGCGCTGGATGGTGAATCTATCGTCCTAATCAAGTTCTTTTCATGCAATTTGCAACATTGACATGCTATTGAACTTTTTTAATTAACACCAAATTGATTTGAGATGTATAAGGTGCTATAGCCTTCTGTAGCGCTGATTATCTCTGAATTAAACCCAACTGATGAACTTTTCACAGTTGTTGGATTTAACGGAACCAACACTAAACTGACTTTAGTTGCATAATGACACAATAATGATAACTTCTAACCGAATTTGAATATGTTAAAAAGTTTGCTTCAATAATTTTGTTATATTACTGTAAAGCTGCTTTGTGTTGTATAAAGCACTAATAAAGGGTGACTTCACTGGCTTTAACTGATCAAAACTGTTACATCTCATTGATTCTTAATATTCTGCAGTGCCTTGTCAGAAACTATCTCAGTGGACATGAAATCCTACTAGTCCTGTAAGGCATTTGGTTTCCTAGCATGCTCTGCACATTTAAGTTCTGAAGATTCAGCTTTGCTTTGTTGGTGGTTGCATGCATCTCATCAGTTCAGAAATTCAATGTGATTAAAAATGTAAAGATAATGTACTAGCAGCTGCACTAAACTCTATGCTAAACCTAACCAAAAAAGTCAGAAAAAGTGTTTGATGAGACAAATTGTGAAATTAGACAAATTGTTTGTTTCTTTATCAAGTGTTTACTCGTTTCATGGGATTCATACATATAGGGTTAGTAGAATAAGTTGACACATACTTGCAAAGTTTCTGATAGTTAGTATGTTGTATGTTGTGGACCCATGGAAATAAAATTCTAGAATATATATATAGCAGGCAGTCTATTAATAAAATAAAGTGTTAACAATTAATCAAACAGCAAGAAGAATTTTCAATTTTGGGTGAACTCTTACAGTTTTGAACCAGATAAGTTTGTACAGTTTTTGTACAGTCTTGTGGAATATAGTTTAATTTTGTGCAGAATTAAAACAAAACCATGATTTATAGGAGCTCTCTGAAATGCAAAACATGTTCTGCAATTATCTATGTAAACAACCCAGTCTCATAAAAACGTACCCTGACTACGTTGGTCCAAAGTGCAAAACGTAGAGGGGTTAAAATAACGGCCCTTGAATTGTATGACTGTTACGTTTTTTGTCACGGTTTAGCCTCCCAACTGAATTAATTTGATATAA
>JAUMHR010000063.1:4632061-4642361 GCA_032361145.1 Enteromius fasciolatus | reverse complement strand
GGGGCGGGGTTATGTTTAGGTCATTCATACAAATTCATACGAATTGGCATCTCGTAAAATACGTACGATTTAGAATATATCGTATGTATTCGTATGAGTGAGGTTGTACAAATTCGTACGAATTAGCCACCTCGTAAAATATGTACGAATTGCCGATCGATTGAGATCAGGTTGATTATATCCACAATACATACTAGGTGTGTTAAAGTATAAAGTGTTTTAAAGCGGCAAAACACCATCCAAACTTATGTTCCAAGAATGTTTTGGTAATGTTCCCATGAAGTCATACATTGTTTTTTTAATGTTTCTTAATGTTCCACATGTCAGTTCATTATATTGTTCATGAAATGTTTTTTTTTCTAGGTTATGTAAACATCGAGGAGAAGGTTTTTACTTTATAATTTTTTCTAAACATAAGAATGTTTTTTTGAGTGTTCTTTTTATCATCTTGGACAAACGCGCAACTAAAATGTTTCAAAGGAAAGTCCCATAAACAATGTTTAAATAATATGCTAATGTTTTGGTAATGTTTTTAACCAGATGACAAAAGACTGTTCCATTAAAAAAATGTTTGTTCCTAACTTTGAGCAAACCCTGCCAGAACGTTCTGAAAGGTTCTGAGAGCATTCCCTGTTAGCTGGAACATTTCTGTTTTTATGTCACATGTTGTTTGTGGGCTATTTGTATTCTGATAATTACAAGACTGTTCTCTAAAGATCTCTGTCATTTTCTCTCTTAATGGACTCAGTATGTTTACATGCACAGACAGTTAAAATTGAGCTAGAATGCTTTTTTGCGTGGTTGACCTTCACACCTTGCCTATGTATAAGTGTATATGAAAGATTAAAAACACATCATAGAACAAGTACACAATGTTGAGGCCAATTATAAGTTCATGTAAACCTGTATAATGAAACCTGCATAGCTAAAACTTCCAAGCCGTAACTTGACCTGAGTTTCTTTGGGTCTTCATGCTGTTGCCCCATTTTTGGTATAAAAGAGACTAATGGTTAAAGCCATAAATACTATTTTCATTTTGAGGTTCATGTGTAAACCATGCACATCTCACATGACATTATCATAAGCAACAGGATTCATTCTTAAAGATTGTTTAGAAGTTCAAGTTCATGCCAAACCATGTGTATAATCCTGCACTGCCATCTTCGTTTTCTCACAGTAAAACAACAGCAAGTATCCGGGCTTTTTGAAACAGGCTGGTTTTACTACAGGCTTCGTGGGAGCCAAAGCCGGGCAGGCTGCGAGCACAAATATATCACCAAAACACATTTCTACAGTGTGGTTGAAATAAATACATAGGGGCTCTGAACAGAGTTCAACTACTGATTTGAGCTTGTGGCCATGACTCTTTCTTTCCACGGTCACAATTCTCTAGTGGCATACTCATCAAAACATTGGTAAAATATGACTGTGTGCCGGGGTTATTAAAACTGTTATTATCATGGGTGATTGGGGTTTAACAGGACCTGACTGTCACTGTAATAACAGGGTGGTTCAGTTCTAGGATCCTTGGACTGAAAGAGTGACCAAAAGCGGTCATGAAGCCCCTCTATGCGGTGTGTCAATAGTCCCCATACTCCTGCATGCACAGAAATACCCGCATCTTCCTTGCATGCATGTGAATTCTCATGGATATAGACATGCTCAAAGGAAGGCTTTCTGTGTCTTAGATACCTGAAAACTCAAATATACTGTATTAACCCAACGGACGACCCAGAATTTCCATCACCAAAGCGTTTATTTTAGGCTTAGTCAGTGTGGTGTGGTTAAGAAGGCCTCATTATCCAAAACATCATTTCAATATCCCTGCCCTATCGTTTCTCCAAAAAGCCTGTCAAAGAAGTCTTAAAAAGAGATTTTCCACCTTAAGTCCTGCTGCAGATCAGCACCGCCAGAGTGGTCTGTACCAACAAACAAGGAGTCTGACCCGTGAAATACGAGTATAAAAACAAAGGTTTCCCTTCACGAGTCGCCCCTTAGCCTGGTCCCTGCCCCCCACTTCTTCATTAATCACCCCCACATGCAAAAAAACATGCCCGGCCGGAGTGAATTGTGACTCTTTTGGTCACTGAAGGGCTTGTGTGTGTGTCCCTGAGCTACCCACAAGTCCTTGCTGTTCTTGGTGGCCTGTTTATTTGGCCCCTGTAATGGTCTCTGTCACAGGCGATTGACGAGAGGAGACCCTGATTTACTCCAGGTGCCTGTTTGCTTATTGTCCGGTCGCTGGCGCTGCCCTGACCTCCGACCCCTGGCTCTGAGGTTGACCCATGGCTTAATGAGTGAGAGGGTCAGTGTTTGTGCTCCAGAGTGGGGCGGCATGGGGATTTAGGGTGGACTGTGTGAGAATGTGTTTGTGTTTGAAGAAACTGATAGTAACAGATAGCAACTTTTCACACCCACTTTTGTCACGAGAGCACATGAGTTTGCATCGCTCGAACATGCTACAGTCTCATTGGTTTTAATGTTCATCAAAAAGCACGAGTTCTCTTTCTGCATTTTCACAGGGGGTATTATGTTTCAGAAAGTTTGTCCTTGGTCTCTAAGACTGTACGTGTTAGCAATAAAATAAAGTGCCACTCTGTTCCACTTTCCCTTTAACACGGGGAACTAACATGTCTTTCATATCCTGACAATATTTTTAGATCTGCCTTTTTATGTTTACCATCATTCAAATGCATCCTCAGTGTGATCCAATTACTTACCTAGGTACCTGCATATTTAATGAGAGGCTGCATTTAATGGAAACATTTTAATATACTGTATACCTTAAATATGAAATGTTACATGAAATTCCTTAGGTAAAGAGTGTTTTAATTGTTTAAAAGTTAATAAAAGTGGAAAGGAAGATTTAAAGTTTTAAATAAATTACACATAATGAAATAAAAATAAAACTGGTGATTGAAATAAATATTATATCCAAGTGTAATTTAGCAAGATCATTTGATAAATATCTTTAAGCCTTTTGCGTATTTTAACATGTTTGAATCTATTCAACAGATTTCTCCCCAAATCAGAACAGAAAATGTGAAAAAGTTTGCCTGATTCAAGTCACCTGTGGCACAGAAAAGCAATGTTTGCTAATGGCTTGCTCTACACTGACTTTTGCAGTTGATGCTGTCTAGACATGCGCTATACGACTCTTCATACTAATCCTGCTTTTCCTGCACTCTGAATACACACTTATGGGTAAACAAAGCCACCCACTTCACTTCACTGCCTAAAATATGCAGGTATGTTTATATATAGCATGACTGGATACATGCTAATACCCTGCATACGCAAGCAGGGCCTGTTCTTTTTTCCCTGACGTTGCCTTCCATGCCAGAACATGCTCACAAAACTTGATTATGTTGAGAGAGAGGAGGTGGGCGGCAGCTGCCAGTCATTGCTTTGTCCATAGACTTCATGTTAGCTAAGCTTAAACTTTCACTAAAGCTAGAACTAGCAGCAACAGCTTCTTTACTTCTGCACCAGTCTGTTCATGCAATGTAGGCCTTTCAGGTTGAGTATCACAAGACAATACAGTTTACCTTTGTTTACTCTACACTGAGCTTGTAGATTTCTGTTGGAGTTCAGTGAAAGATTTGCTCAATATCAGTCAAACAGGGGACAAATGTCTGAGGGATGTCTTTCTTACGGCTGTATAGATAGATAGATTAATCACAGTGTTAGAACGTAAATAACAA
This sequence comes from Enteromius fasciolatus, assembly GCA_032361145.1. Lineage (NCBI taxonomy): Eukaryota > Metazoa > Chordata > Actinopteri > Cypriniformes > Cyprinidae > Enteromius > Enteromius fasciolatus. The sequence continues at coordinate 4,638,657 of JAUMHR010000063.1, read as the reverse complement.
AATCAATGAATTTCAAAGAATGTGAACTAAATTTAAAAAGTTACAGTAAATACATTTACGATGTTACAAAAAACCTTTCTATTTCAGAAAAAAGCTGTTCTTTTAAAATTTTAATTCATTTTCAGCAAAATGTACAAATAATGGCAAAACTCATTTTAGAAGGCCTTTACAATGGAATGAATGTGTGAACTTGGTTGTTCCCATACCTAAAGATCATATGTTACTTTTAAGAAGGCATATGTGGAATGTGATTGTTCAATAGCCAGAAAACGATAATGATTAACTGTCTATTAATTGCTGGAATTTCACTCCCCATTTTTTGCAATTGGACACAGAACCCAGTCTATTCACACTGGAGAATGCTACATACCATTCAAACACGAACAGTGACCCGCTTCATCTTCAAGCCCTGAGAGAGTGAAGAAAAAGAGAGCCAGAGAACATTGTGACCCCAACAGTTGACATTTGAGGGTCAAAAGGGGAAAATGGGCACAAGGTCAAAAGTCAGAGGGTACAATAGATACCAACACTGGGAGAAGATTCCTGAGCATTGGGGTGACTCAGTTCCAAGCAACATTGTTCCAGCTGATTTTTCTACATATCAGTCGACATCTTGTGCAGATTTCAATGTCTCCGTATTCTTGTTATATAGGTGCTTGCTAAGAGCACAAAGTTCACAGACAAGAATGATAGTTTAGGTAAATCCTTAAAACCAGAGGCTGATAGTACAAAAGCATCATCTGATTCATGTTACCACCAGTGACTGCATATTGCACTCAGTGGTGGCTTGCATCATCAATCTTTCACGATCCAGAACTTTCTGTGCCTGTTTTTAAATCCTCATTTGAAGGGTGCGGAAGCCAGATCAAGACACAAACAGTGAAGTCATGGAACTTTAGGTCAATGTGAAAAAGATGAGCTATAAATTTTTCGCTCTTTGTCCGCAGTGGAGCACACCCCAGGGACCTCCGGAGGGGGCCGAGAGAGCTGCTTTATTTAGAGGAATGGGTTGCATTTTGCAGTGATGTCATCCTCTTGACATCTGCACCGCGCTAACAGACACACTCTGTCAGTAACTAGAAGTTTCACTGAACGTGGATGTTCTTGTTCCCAAGGGTGTTGCATTCGGAGCCAAAAATGAGATGTTAAAGAAGACCAAAGTAGACCCATTAGAAAGCTGTGATGCATGCAGTTTACAGGACCCTGCCCTGAGCGCAGTGACATGTTTATTCTGATTCTGATTGGTTCTCATTGATCTTCTCTTGGACCCTTGGGTACGTTGTGTAAGATCTGACCATGTGGTAATCAGGAGGTTAGCATCTGTTCTTTGTGAAAGCACCCTTTGAACATCAGCCTAGAAAGACTTGCGTGATGCACCTAGGGTCCTTTGATAAACTCTTACACCTGTTATAATCAAAATGCAACTCTAAGAAACCAGAACAATGTGATATATTCAACACTTGTTTGTCCTAGCAGGATTAGTCTCTCCCTTTACCAATAATGACGATAAAACATTCCAGATGTTGCTTGCTTCTTTTTAATAATCTCTTCTGTGGACGAAAAGAGAAAAGTTCTGAGGAGCTCCTCTGATTCCCATACAGTTCCCAAATGGTCTGAGACAACTGCTAATTTATCTGAATAGCTTTCATGGAGAGTAATACATTTATTATGTGGGTTTCTGCTGTCTGCCAAGCTAGTACTTACTGAAGTTTCTCGGGCCTTTCAGTGTTAGCTACAGGAGCCTCAATGATGGCACATCAAACAATCTAGAAGAAACGTGAATCAACAGATGATTGTTTTATCGTGAAGCTTGAAAGCACTGGGAACTCTCTGAACTCCCTCTCGCTGTATCCCTCCTTTAAGCTAATCCGTCTAATTAAAATGTGTTGGCCTGCAGGGTGACAGAAAAACCAAGCCCCCCTGCTCAATCTGTTCGCCCACTGGTTTCTCACACAGAACAGAGGCTGGATGGAGAATCCCACTCTTTTTTTACTCCACACACAGAGACTGAATTCATCAGATGGGCTCTTATCAGCTGTACTCTGTTTGAATGGAGCTCTTCAACGTGGCCAGACTCCACGATACCCGATACACTGAAGCATCTTAGCTGCTTCTACACACATATACTTTTGTCATACATGTGCACGAAGAGCACTGCATTATTGAAACTGCCAAAGACCCCTGTGAATTACCCTGGGAACACACTTAGATGGATAATAATACTCAAAGTTAGCTTTAAAGTCAAACTGAACTCTGTTTACTTTCTTAATGCAGATGTCTGGACTTGTGACTTATCAGTGCATGTTATTCTAAACGAAAAAAAAGTTTGTCTTTGTAATTACTTATCAAACTGTAGTAACTGGAGCTTCACATTAGATTTTCAGTGCTTTATGGCTTGTTACAAGCACATTTATGATGCAACACTGCATTAGTATTTGTTGAGAGGAATAAATACTGTATTTCAGATATATTCTTGTTTGTGTTTTTATTTTTTGCAAATGTCAAGTTATATCATGTAAAAGTTAAAGTTAGGAAAAGTTATTTATTACAAAAAAGTAATTGCATAATTAATTGCATTACTTTGTTACTTACATTTTTAAAAACCTTTAAAACTAATTTTAAATTGTAATTCAGATGTTATTAAACGTTAAAGTAATGCATTACTTTACAAGTTACTTAAAAAAGTAATTACGTAGCATTACTTTTTAATAGCAATTAAAATGGTTTTTAAGCTGTGTGTTCACAAAATGCGAATTATTCTTAAGCTACATAATAATTCAGGTCTGATAGCTCACATCATTACCAGCACTTGATGAACGCATAATCATGCACATTTGTTTTCGCATAAGTAAACATTCATAGTCACACGCAAACACATGCGCAAAGACCAATATACATGCATGTAAACAAAAGCACACTTCAATGCTGCTGCTCCTGATACATCAAAACAAACCGTCATGATTCTTTTCCATGGCAATGCCGCCTGGCTGTCTCTATAAACAAAACCTCACAACTATGACATAACTCACATTCCAGTTACCCTAAAAAAAACCAGCACAACTTTATTAGCCCATGGAGAAAGCTGTAAAACTAAACTGCAATCATTTGGGCCTTGTTACGGAGAATGCAGTGGCAGCTACCCGCACGACTGATTTTCGATGAAATTTCTCGCAAGCCCGTATTTAGCGGGCAGAGGGGAGTTGATGTGAGTAGTTAGGCAGCTATGTGCTGGTCTGAGCGTACATTAAGGGAGGGGGATATTAGGTATCCTCTGTTATTAGTGGCAGGGACAGAATCCCTCTGTCTCAGCCCCTTTGAGGGCATGCAGAGGGGATATATTATGGGATATTAAAGCATAATGACGGGGCTGTGTTTGCTGGGCCATGGGAAAGTGGTTAGTGCGTCTCACTGCGGCCCGTTAGCCCAAAGCCAGAACCGGGTCAATCCACCACATATAGTCATTAGGGTGCAGGGGTAGAGGGGCGAGGGGGTGGGCAAGGATATGGGGTCTCGTTTCAACCCAAACCACTTCACTCGGCCAAACAATCTCCCACCACTCTCTTCCCCTGCCAACCAGAACCATCAACCGATGGACAGAGACTGCGGTATTCAGTATGGGTGCATGGTTGTTGCCATGCCAATGGAGCATCCCGGTCCAGAGCCACAGTGGGATGAGGCATACAGGAAGCCACAGCACCACCAAAACAACTGAAAGAAGCGGGCAAGTGGTTTGCGCCTCAAGGCACATAGTAAAAAATGGGTAGTTTTGCAGATTAGTATTTGTACTTCACATACACACACAAAAGGAAACACACAACAACATTGTGTTTTTCTGCTAAACTTCTTCAGCTATTAAGTTCAGTAATCCAACCTGGTCTCATAAAAATCCATAGTAAAAATTATAGATAAAATAGTGCAGTCTGAACTCTGCATTACTGCACATTTCGATCTAGTTATAAAGAGAAATGTCCACTAAAACACAGGTTCAATATGTGAAGCCTGATACATTGTTATAATGTTGATATAGGTATTTATTTCAACTTTTTACAAAGATTTGAACTGTTTTGTTGAACCGTAGTTCAGAATTTGAACTTGTACATCTCTGTACTCCGTGATACCAAACAAACTGTTCAATGAAAACGCATAGTAGTGTTAATTTCGTCAAGTATTTTTAATTTAGTCTTAGTCTTGTTCCAAATGTCCTTGTTAGTTTTAGTCATATTTAGTCATTCACATATCTTTTTTTGTTAGTCAAGTTTTAGTCGACGAAAAGTCTTTCAATTTTAGTCTAGGTTTAGTCAAAAAATTGTAGTCTTTTTTTTAAATAACACATTATTACTGAGATTTGATACACATTTCAGTAAAAAAAAGTGTTTCACATCTCAAACATTGGTTAAATGTCATAATTACCTGACAAAATACACTTGTTGAATGCAAATGTTAAACATGTCTGGTTTTCAATTTCTGATTTAGGAGACACATTCACAAATGATTAACCTGTTCTGAAGCCTTTAGATGTCGTTTAAGGTTGGTGATGTTTTTCCCCGAAATTCTTTGTCCGCAGTGTTTCCGGTCAGTTATGATGACACATTCTGACTTTTTGTCAGTATCATCATTTTACTTAAAATGCGACCAAATATCGAGCCTCTTCCTTCGACCTAGCATGTCGTCGTCACTCGTGTTCGCTTTGTGTGTTCAGCAGAAGTATGAGACCTGTAACTTGAGCAACAGCGCGAAGCCACGAACTCTTTCTGAATATTTTAAAGCCGTAACAGCTGATGAAAAAGCAGAGACGATTGTAGATGAAAATGATAAGAGATTTTATCTTAGTTTTTATTTTATGCAAAACATTTTCGTCTCGTCGTTTTTCGTTAACAATAATGCATGTTAATTTAGTCTTAGTCACCGTTTTTGGACAGTGGTGCAGTCTTGTCATCGTCTCGTCTTAGTCATGAAAAAAAAGGTCGTTGACGAACATATTTCGTCTCGTCTCGTCTGACGAAATTAACACTAACGCATAGATAAGCTAGATATGTGTGATTCTAACATTCAAAAGGTGCCTCTAGTGGTCACTTTGAAAGCTGCAGTAACATGTTCTTGTTGGTACGTATTTCGTGTCTTTCTAAAAGTGCACTTTTATGCCATGAGACCAGGTAGTAAAGAATCAAGTGCTCAAAATTAGTTTTGCTGTAGTTTGGTATTTGGGAGAAAAGCAAGAGACTTCGTTGTTTAAAATGTTCAATTATTTTGGTATTTTTCAATTACATTTCAATTACACCGAGTTACTAATGTGTCGAAGAGTAGCAGTTTTGCTTTGGCAGTATCTGCCTTTTGTACTTGCTGTTTACTGTAGCTATAGAGAGAAAGAAAGTGAAGATGACAAATTCAATTTGTGGGTTTGTACCCATTAAAACAAAAGCTTTCAGCCAGTGCAGACAGACCCATTTATTCACCAGATAACAAATAATGTTTGCTTACATTTTTTAGTGATCATAGCAGCAGCAATGAAACTATGACAATTGGAGAAAAGCAATCCATTCTTAGTGAACTCCACCCTAAAAGTTCATCTCCTGATGTGGAGCAAATCACTCTTTCCCTCATATTTAGATGTGCACACACACACACACACACACACACACACACAAATCCCTTTTCAACTATTTCGATCAGAGCCATGAGCTCTTGTTTCACTGCATTCCTCAGAACAAACCATGCACAGATAACTGACTTTTTAATGAGACACTCCCACTGTGTGCATATATATGTTTAAATGTTCACATGTGTGTGATGGGGTGACATATTTTTTATATGCAGCATATGCATGAGAATGTACATGTATGGAGAGCCAAATCAGTTGCAGGCAGTATTTTGCTTTATGATCAATAAGCAGTGTTTCATTGCAACTTATTGTTCACAGATGCACATTTTTAAGCATTTTAAAGCAGCTTTGAATGCAACTCATGGAACTAGTCCGAATTTAAAGTTGAAACAATTTGTTTTGTAATAAATGTTCCTTTGGATTAGCTAAAGGCATGTGACTCAGCAAAAGAAAGCGCACAGCTAATGTAGAAAGTATGGACGCGTGTTTGGGGGTGTAGTTCTTGAAAACATTTGATTAAGTACATGAATCAGAGGAAAGATGACTAAGGCATGTTAAAAATGCTTGTTAATAATATTAAGTCAAATTTCTTGCTGCAGTACTTGGCGTGACTCAGGTCTGAATAACCTGGCGGTGGACAGCACCTGATAAATAGCTCACATTCTCTTCTACTCTGCCCACAGTCCATCAATCTAATGACGCTTCAGAAAGTGCAAATGGAGCCTCTGGAACACTTTTAGGCGACTGTTCCACTAAACATTATTTTAACCGGAACGCACTCTCTCTAATCCAACAGATTTAAGTCAAGATTGCTCATATTATTCCTTCAGATTCATAACAGATTATTCTCTTTTAACTAATAATTGTCTGTCTGTCAACCACTGAACGTATCTGTCACGAAGGGGACGTAAAGCGTTTGAGTTCATGTGCAAACGAGTTTATTCAGGCTCAGGGTCAGGACATGCAAAAATCCAACGCCGGCAGACAGAATCAGTGG
>JAUMHR010000063.1:4619077-4630281 GCA_032361145.1 Enteromius fasciolatus | reverse complement strand
TTTAGAAATGTTGGCCCATATTGATAGGATAGCATCTTGCAGTTGATGGAGATTTGTGGGATGCCATCCAGGGCATGCCCAATTGGCACTAAGAGGCCTAAAGTGTGCTAAGAAAACATGCCCCACACCATTACACCAGCACCAGCAGCCTGCACAGTGGTAACAAGGCATCCATGTTCTCATTCTGTTTACGCCAAATTCTGACTCTACCATTTGAATGTCTCAAGAGAAATCGAGACTCATCAGACCAGGCGACATTTTTCCAGTCTTCAACTGTCCAATTTTGGTGAGCTTGTGCAAATACTTTTTTACTCTAAGTAACTATTCTCATGATTACTTTTACTTTTACTTGAGTAAATATTTCTGTAAGTACTTTTACTTGTACTCTACCCACCTCTGCCTGTGATCTAGGTGAGTACTTTCTAATGTGGGACCGCCATGAAAGAACTGAAAAGAGTTTTCACCTGAAGTGATTTTCAAATGCTGCGTCTCTGCCCAAGTCCAGCTTCCTCTACACAACTGTGAGAAAACTCTGCTCCCTGCGGCTCATGCATATTCATGGCCACAGGGTCCTGTTCTAGGCTGAAAGAGCTTGGCGAGGCTTGTCGCTCGCATTGAGGAGCTCTGCGGAGTAGCTTACTGGCAGCTACCAAATGGATTCACATGCAAATGCGAGTCTGAGTAAAAGACAATCTTAATTTAGCCAGTTCTCTGTGTGACAGAGAAGTGCACGTTTACATAATGTGCTGAATGGGGATTAAACCATAAAATAGGCAAGAACTAAACTTGTTATTATGTGTTTTTGGGCAAAAAGATAAAGTTTGTTTTGACTGAGCATATGCGGACTGTCTTTGCACACCCTCCTCATCTCATCCCCGTCGTGTTCCCACCTCCTCTGGACAGCGCCCACATTTGAACCTGAACTGATTGGGAGTCAAAAGCAGTTGCTAGGGCTGGTTTAGTGGGGCAGAAGCGGTTGTTGGGGTAGCAGCGGTTGCCAGGGGCAGGCAGATTACTAATTAAGAGCAGAGGAGAAGGAGGAGAGTGGTAAAGCCATTTGGGGGGCTTTAACATATGAAAAGCAAGAGACGAGGGCTAAGGACCACTAAGGATGAGTCCAGGCAGGATGGCCTCTCTCCCTGTTAAAGAGGGGGGCTAATGGTGGAGCAGGGGCTGTAGAGGCAAGGGGGCAACAAAAGCCCTATTGAGTATGAATGAGTCCCCCACACAGCCAGAGACAGGGGGAATTCCTGTAACTCTCCACTGTACTGGAATGACATGAAAAGATTACCATACCAGTGGATGTTCCACGCTCTCCATGTAGCCTTGGAAATCCATAGGAGAGAAACTTGACCTTTGTGATTTATATGATATGGGGAAACTCCTTTACAGCCATGCAAAAGCTTAATTTGTCCATTTGCTCTTGTAATTTTAATTTTTTTTTATAAACTACCAATGAAGCATTCTGAATGGTGCAGAATTGTGTGAGTGTAGTCACAAGTAAATGAGTCTTTGGGATTTCAATTAAGGGTGGGCACTTTAACTTTCAGGACAATTTCAGGACAGCTTTGTTTTAAGTAATATATTTTTAACCACAGTGTCATTTCCATTTTCCTATCTTATATTAAGTGTTCTGTGGTTGGAATGACATTTAAAATGTTGTTAAAGTGCTATAGGCATACAAATGATATTTTCATCTTTTAAATATATGTATATGGTTACACTTTATTTTAAGATCTAATTATTGGTATTTACTGACTATTAAATGAGAAATTCAAAACTATTTTCTCAGAATTGCCAGATAAAGTCACAACTGCAAGTTATAAAAGTCACAATTGTGAAATTATGTCACAATTGCAAGATAAAGTCAGAATTGTGAGATATAAAGTCACAATAGTGAGCTATAATATATATATATATATATATATTTTATATTGGTTTAAAAATATATATATTTTTAAATGGGCTTCTGTAGATTTGTGAACAAAATAAAAAAAGATAAAATAAAAGCAAATTGATCACATTCTCATTCAAAAAAACACCATCATGATGAACAAGAGTAAAGTAATCTTAAACATGAAATGCATTTGAAGATTTAATGCAAGCTTTATATAATGCAATACTAAACTAATCTCTTAGTTTTAATCTAGAAAATCAACCTTTGGGACAAGAAGTTGAAACACCCTTGAATATGTGTGCGTGCTCGTGTTTTGTGTGGGATTTCAGCTGTAAACCTAAGACTTTATTTCCTGTCTTTGCAGGCATAATGACTTGGATTTAGTGCAGTTATTCTATGATTGCACCAATTAGTGGTTTTACTGGTTGCCCCCAACCCCACACCAGCTGGCTTACTATGTCTGTCCATCTGCAAAAGGTCTAACCCGGTTCAGCCCAGCAATTTTGTGTGTGTTAATAACGTTTGTGTTTTTGTTGTGGTTCTGTTGCCTGGAAGACTAGATGCGAATCGCTATTTTACTATAATAGGTGACAGTTACAAAAAAATATAGTAGGGTTAGGTAAATCATTCCCGAAACAACATGTGGCTATTTTTCAATAAAAACCAAAAGCTGGATTTTAGAACAAAGTATGCACAATTCAGTATGATTCACATCATTCAAATTCATAAAAATGGCCTTCTAGTAAAACAGAGAATGAGGTGTTTCTGTGTATGTGTGTCTGTTTACTTCAGTGATACATGATCACACTGTAGACTTTTTGCATGTTTGGAGGGCAGTTGTGTGTCGTATGACTTGTGTTTGTGAAGATTAGGTTCTACTATAGTCATTTCTGTCCTTGATATTTTTTTGAAGGATTTTTGGCTCTTAGTGATGGGTTATGTAAACCTCTCATGTCCTCACCTCTTGACACATCATGGCCCGACTCGAGAGGATGCTGAGCAGACTTAGCAATTTTGTCCAGCATCGGGACACACATGCACAAGAAGTGGTGAGCTGGAGGCGATTAGTCACAGGGTCGGATTCCCTCCCTGTTTTTATCAATTAACACTCAGGACGTGGGAAAGAGAAGAGGAAAAATGCAGGGATTAAAGAAGAGACGGACAGCAGCATATGCCACTAAAGCGTTTCCTCTTGTGCTTTCCTTTACACACACACACACACACACACACACACGCACACACATCTCTCTGTCCGGGCCATGTTTTTCTCTCTCTATCCCAAACGTCTCGACAAAATTCCTTATCCTAGAGTCTCTTTTCTTTACTTGCCTAGTGAAATACAAACCGCATATTCACATAATTCAGATACTTGACTTAAGTAGGACGTTCTTGCTGAAAAGACCAGGATATATTGTAACCCCAGCATGCTTATTAACCGTCTTGTTCTGCTGTGATTTACCAGAGACCCCAATTATTCACGTTTAAAAATAATAATAGTAATTTTAAAATTAACCTCTTACTTTGCTTTTGGTTTCTTTTAAAAAACCTTCCCCTGGCCTCATAAAAACCCTTTTGACAGATATTACTGAAGCTTCGTCTTCGTTTTTTTTTCATTTGTCATGCATTTTTCTGAGAAGTGACTCATCTATTATTGTAATGTTTATTCTGCCGCAGACCAATTTGAGACCAGCCAAAAAAAAAAAAAAGGGAAAAATAAGTAATAGACAAGATATTATTATTATTATTATATTATTATTTAAGGTTTTATATCTGTTTTTGCTTATGCAGGGCTCTAACTGGGTATTTTACCATTATATCAGTTCAATAAATAATTAATATTTAAAAAAAAAACTCCTCTTTTTGCACTGTCCTCCAAGTCTGCAGGGCCACAAGAGCTGTTTTAATGAGAGGAAAGCAGGAGAAAGGTCTCTCTTACTGTGGAGACACCAGACAGTGGCCTTGGCCTCTAGTGAGAGTGTGACATGCTGGCTCATGCATACTAATGATATTTAAACGTTTCTTAAAGTCATTGTCAATGCAAATCTCTATGCGTCAGGGCTAATCAGCATTAATCTAATGAAAATGCAAAGTGACCCTTTCAACATGCACACACACATTCTCCAGCCCCTTGATTTTTGCGACGGGGTGTTTGGCACCCCATGATGGTTATAAATTATCTCCATGGTTATAAAGAAGAGTTCTTGGTATTTACTGTGTGTGTGTGTGTGTGTGTGTGTATGTGTGAAGCTTCATTCTGCATTTCTATTAGATTAAAGGAATAGTTCAGCCAAAAATGAAAATTCTATTATCATTCAAGTAGTTCCAAACCTGTACGAATTTCTTAGAATTTCTAAAGAAAGATACTTGGACAAAAGTTTGTAACCAGGTTGTTTTGGTCACCATTGAGTTCCATTGTATAAAAAAAAATACTATGGGAGTCAGTGGTGACCCAAAACAGCCTGGTTTCAAACTTTCTTCAAAATATCTTCTTTTCTGTTCAGCAGAACGAAGAATATATAATTCATTTCAAGTCAGTCCAGATCAATTCTGTTCAATGCAGTTCAGTACAGTTGAATAGTTTAATTCAGTTCAGCCCAGTTCAGTTTAATACTTAGTTCAATTCAATTAAAGTCAATTTGGTTCAGTTTAAATATTGTTTAGTACGGTAGCTAAGTCCAGGTATATTCACTTTAATTCAGTACTTATAGAATTCAGTTCAGTTGAACTCTAGTATGTGTAAAGGAGGAAAAGAGAAATCTTAAATAACAAAACAACCTTGCATACACAAATAGACGCTGGTACTTTAAGCCATAAGCTCTTTCTGTATAATGTCTTTAAACACATCCGCGTTTTCCTTAAAAACACACGATGTATCAGTTCATAGGGAAGTTCAGATGTTGAACTAAATGTATTTTAAATGTCCCAGCATTCACCCTGCCAGACGCACAGCTGCCGACACTGTCTCACTTTCTCTTGGAAAGCTATTCCCCCCTGATGTCCTCCAAAAACGACAACATCCTCCCGCTGTCCTCTCAGGCCTTGTTCCGGAGGGAGTTACATCAACAACAGGCCTTCGTGCTTTGAAGAACAGAGGAATAATAACTATTCCATGGCTGAACATTCAAACATTGCACAACCGGTGGAAATCTTGAAGAGTAAATGTGGGCCTGATGTGAGCAAACACTTTAAAATGAAAGAGTGAAGAGAGACACTAGAGAAACAGTCTTGTCCCCCACAGACACAGAAAAAAACAGAGATAAGGCAGTGAGCTTTCCTCTCTTCCTGAGCACCGCAGGGATAAGAGAGATTAGAAAAAGATGAATGAACGAGATGATGAGACAGATGCAAACAGTATGTGCCTGGGGTCCACTGCATTGATAAGCACCTGAGGGAAATGGACAGAAGACTGAAGCGTCTCAACACCTCACTTGTCTGGCTGTGGTGATGACCTCTGCAGGACTGCTGTTGTTTATCTGGGATGGGTTTCTAGGTGACAAGCAACAAACAGGAGGAAGAGAAGCATATGAGAGTTTTTTGGATGAACTGTTTCCTTGAGAGGTTTTATTGGGATGATTAAACTCAGACGTGACTGTATAAAGACATTATGAGCAACAGACTGACTCAGCCTGCTATTACTTTAGTGTCACTCTTACAAACAGGAAATTTACACATGACATGTTTTGGTTTTGTAATATGCTCTGCTGAGATGGTTTTAATAGAGTTGATGTTGGGGCTCTCGTGTTTCAGATCAAAAAGATGAGAGCCTGTTTGTTGTTTGATTCTCACTTGTTTATTCTGGTAGAGCAGAAGCATCTGCGATATTGAAAATTACAGAAGAAAAAGTGCACTAGTTAGACAGTCAGTATTATTCTCATGTTTCACTTTTTTAATAAATATCGTTGTTTATCAATAAATTAAAAAAACACTCTTTTATTGTTATTATTATTATGTTGTTGATATCTTTTACAAAGAAAAATTACAATGACGTTTAACGACCCAAGTTAAATATTATTTTATGTTAAGGACCATAATAAATCATGAATAATAATATTTATTTTAATATCCTCATCATCATCAACAACACAAACAATACTAATTATAGCAATAACAATGCATTATATTATATAATTATTATTATTATTTTTATTGTTGTTGTTACTGTTAATATTGTTGCTGTTATTACATTCCTAATTAGTATAATAATACTAAGTTTTTGTTTATGTATGTATGTGTACTGTATATATTTATATTTCATTTATAAATACACACACATACAGTATATATTATGAAAATATGTATTTGAATGCATATATTAATATTTATTTATTTAATTTATTTTACATATACTGTAAGTATACTTAATATTTAAACATAACATATTTTCTCAAATATAAAAATGCATATAAATGTTTGTATTTATGTATGCATAATAAATATACATAGAACACACATATTATGCAAACAAAAATTTACTTTGGATGCAGTTGTTTGAGATTAATTTTATACCTTATATAATAATAACCAATACCACTCATAATAACAACTTTTTTTAGGCCACTGACATGACTGCATTCTCATCTTCTATAAGAGTGCATCATTCAACAGTTGTATTTATTATATTCATAATTTCAAAATTAATATAGCTATTAAGATTAATATTTACAATATGTTTTCAGATATTATTTTTTAATACTTTGCAACTGAAAAATGTATTCAAACGCATGCTCACCACACACACCAGCACAAAGTTATGTTGGCAGCATCTGATTTCCCAGCATCCTCTCTGAGGTAGTGGTAAGGAGAGAATCAAGGGTTCAGCATAGTTTTCTGGAGGCTTGTAAATTACAGCACTCTTCCTCGTGGTTTATAGAAAGCAGACTCTCTTTATCCCCTCCATGTGTTTTTGACGCCTCATGAACTCTGACCTCTACACCCCTGACCCTCTTATCTCAGTCACTGGGCTCTGTCATCTCTCTCTCTAGTGACCTGTTCTCCTGTCCAGCATTTCACAGACCATAAAGCAGACGGTGGCGAGCCTGCTCAGGTCCAGGTGGAGCTTTTCTCTGGGCGCTGGGCTGACCTCACAGATTTCACAGATATCTAACACTCTTTTCATTCTCTCCTTTAGATCTTTAGCTATGGAGAGACCCAAACACGCACGCACACATACACAAAGACCAGCTAAACAATAGTAACCTATGACAAACAGCTGTGTGGAGTTAAAAGAACAATTAATTTAGGTTAACAAGTTATCTATTAGACACTCACAGTCAAATGAGCCAAAAAATGTACCATTCTTTGAAGCATACCTTGAAACATATGGTACTGTAGTGTACAGTATGTCAACCAGGTTAATAACAAAGCACTCTCTTATCTCGCATAATACCTTGTTTTGGTGCTTAAATATGTTTAATTATTATTATTTACATTATTAGTATTTTTGTTTTACATGCGCAGTGTGTGAAAATGTAAAGTACATGAAAATGTAGTGTACTTCAAATCTAAAAATTGGTTAAATTGCACTTTAAAGTGTCATTGTTACAGTGTAATAACACATAACACAGTAACACTTTATTTTAAGGTGTCATAATACAGAGTAATTACCTAATTAGGTACTTAGTATGAGCAATTGTACTTACATGAAATAAAATGTACTTATCATGTAACTAAGTTATGGAGCGGCCTGTAATTATAGTTTGTAATTATGTAGATGTAACAGACAGCTACTGTTACACTTATGTTACAGACCAAGTCTGTTACACAGATACTTACACTTAAGTACAATCTTGTTACACTTTATTTTAAGTAGCTTATTAGAAAGGTATTGCTGTGTACTAATGGGTTAACTCCAACTAAGGTGCAGCTAGATAAGGTGTACAGTATAGATACACATCAAGTATACTTAAGTATAGTTTGGACACTTTATTTTATTTTATGTCTGTGTACTTAAATTTATAATGATTCTGTATAAAGTCTGAAATCATGTGACAATCTTTTGGTTACATAAGTAGCTGTGTAACAGATACTTATGTAACATATGTGTAACAGCAGCAGCCTGTTACATCTACATAATTACAAAGTGTTCCATAACTCTGTTACATAAGTTACTAAGTACTTACTAAGTATCGCTTAAAATAAAGTGTCACCAACCCAATACAAGTTAATTATTATTACTCAGTACTTAAGTGTGTAATTACACTGTAACAAAGGCACCTTAAAATAAAGTGTAACATACATGTAATTAGCATATTATGCAAATTTAATTGTATTCCACAAGCAATATCAATGACACTGTAAAATAAACCATTACGGTGTATTTTAAATAAAAAAAAATAAAGAAGAGAGTACACATTCATGACTGTGTTTTCCCACACCTACAGTAAGTGCACTTTGTAGTAACCTCAAATTAAAAGTTTTATTTTAAAGGACATTGTCATATAGTTATAACTTTAAAAGAAATGTGCCATTTAATACCATATATAAAGTAATATTTTAAATATACGAATCTGCAGCATCATTATAAATGTGTAATTACAAATATATTTCAATATATAATATAGAAATTTAAACTCTTTCTATTAATTAGTTGCTTATTAGCATGCCTATTAATAAAATATTGGCTGCTTATTAGTGCTATATGTAAAACACATATTCTACATCTCTAATCCTAACCAATACCTTAACTTAACGACTACCTTAATAAGTATTAATAAGCAGCAAATTAGGAGTTTACTGAGCCAAAGTCATATTTAATGAGTTGTTAATAGCAATAATTGGACATTCGAATTCAATGTGAGCTCTGGAGAATGCTGTTGCGATGTTGCTGTTGAATGACACTTCTCAGGGTGAATGAGGTACATGTTGAGTAATGTATTGAAAGTTTATTGGTGGCAGCAACTGTTTTACTACCTTAAACCGAAAGATATGTGTTGACCACCCCACTTAGATAACATCTTCCACTGCTGTCTTATTTACTTTAACTCATAAAACTTTCACAACATATCAGAAGGTTCTTATTGCCAGCACATAAAAAGGTGCGTATTCTGGCTATTAGTAATACTTTCAACATCAGCGAGCCAATAAAACTCTCAGGTTAGCTGATAAAACAGTGAGAAGACTTGCACTGCTTTGTATCAGCATCCAACATTTACGAGCAGAGATATCTTCTTTCTCTTTTTCTCTTCATTTCCACCTTCGTGAGACGTATCGTCTGGTCTCCACGGGACATCTAAATGTGGCCATAACAGGGCCTCTTTTATAGATGCTTCTAAAACCTGAAGGTCAAAGTTTAAAAGTCATGGGTCAGCTTTAAAGGACCTGGCCTGCGCTTCTAATTGGACTTTAATCTAGCTTATTAAGTTAATGAAGTGTTCACATGGAGCCCGTTTGGCTAATCATCCTTTCTGTTAGCCTTTTGGCGAATTAGCGGAAGAGTGTTTTTAGCGCCTCCGAGAATGGCAAATTGAAATGAAGAACAGATGACACAGTCGTAGGGTGTTGTGTTAGCGGTCGAGCTTAATTAATGAAATTTATTTGGAATGAGAGAGGAGCTTTGTGACTTTTGACAAGTGATTTAGCATGACTGGCTAAGCTGACTAGCATCAAAGAGAGCAGCAGGGTGAAACTCAGGTTGACTGGATGAATGCCGCACCTGGCCATGATGGGATAATTGACCTGAAGATTTATGATAACCACAATTGGGTATAACAGACATTCAGGAGCAAGAAAAAACAAAAAAACACAGTTTGACGCTTTGAGAAACATTCACACATAGACTGATTTGCAGAACAAACAAAATCTATCCATTTAATATAACAGTGATTGATTTTACGAAGATTTGTTTCTGACAACATGCAGGAAATGATTTTTTGGACTGATTATAATGATGCATTTCAAATGCTTTCATTCACAATGTTTATTTTTAGAAGCAAGGAAATTTCCCTTTTACTTTACTTTAATGAATTACATTAATTTTAATGTGCTGACTACCAAACCAACTCACATTTGTAAATTTGAAATGTACTAACTTACTAACGTGATAGTTTATGTTAGTATCATGATAGTTTAGCACACTAAACTACATTAAGCAGGACACTTATTTCAAATATTTCTTATTTTGTTAGTAATGCACCATATCTCAAAGACAACTAAATTAAAAATTAACAGAGCCTTTTCTGCTCTCTCTCTTTCTCTCTCTCTCTCTCTCTCTCTCTCTCTCTCTCTCATTCACACACACACACACACACACACACCCTAATCTCCCTCTCTAAAGTGAATTATGCAACATGCACACAATATTCAGTATCCTTCATTGATTTAAATGTAATTTTGTCTAACACATGACTTCCTGTTCAATTAAATAATTTGAGTCCAGGAGGAATAAAAATGTTTCCGTTTTCTTTGGATTCTGACTCATTTTGTCTGTACTGCAAATGATGAGAAAAACAAGGAACTAAGCTAGAAAACAGTTTTGTTATGCATGCATGACTAAAAACAACTATTCCCCAAACTAAAGCGTGACCATATGTGACAAAATATTGAGAAATATTGCTCACATAGGGTGAAGTGAAGTAACAGGATGGATAAAATGATCCAAGAAGGAGACAGATAGAGCAGGCCGCCCAACAGAAACAAGACTGGGGTCAAAGGACAAATGTCAAAGGGCGGCAAAGAAACAAGTTGTCAGTGCAGAGGCTTGCTGCATGCGTTGGTAAATGTTGTTTTATGCAAAACATCTGGAAAACACATCATGGATTAATAATGATACAGTAAACATCAACCATTGATTTTCCATGCCTTACTTTTCACATTAGTCACAATCTATCATCTTACCACCAAAGCTGTTATTTACTCAAGCCTGTACAGGATAACTGCTCCTCTGTAACTGAGAGTGGTTGTAAACATCAAGTGAGGACAGAATACTGTATGGATCGGTGCCTGAAGTGAAGTCAAGCTCCTTTTCATAGCAGAGCCACAGGCCCTAACAGCAGATTTAACAAAATTTACAGTATTTAATAATCCTTAAACCAAGAGATTAAAGTGTCAATCAATCACAAAAAAAGAGAAAATGAAGCCCTTAAGGTCTGGCTAATTCATCGGCTAATAAAGCTGTGCTTAAATCATTTAATGATTGCACTACTATATATATATATTCCATAATATGTATATATATATATATATATATATTCAAAAAACATCATCACAGGATACATCACAGGATAATAGTAAATACTTCTTACAGTAATAAATTAAAGAAAGTTACTTTATTAAAAAGAGCTAATTTAAATTGTAATATTATTACAATAAC
>JAUMHR010000063.1:4586787-4603289 GCA_032361145.1 Enteromius fasciolatus | reverse complement strand
GTTTTTCGCGTACTATATAGTAGGGAAGTAAGCGATTTCGGACGCAGCATTAGACTTTGGCTGATTGTGGGGTGCACGACCTAAAAACAGGTGCTACTAATTTAGAATCATGAGCAGAGTGTAGCTGGACTATTTAAAAGCAAAATAACAGGTCTTTAAGGGTCAGAAATCTGTCTGATAAGCAAGTCATCAAATATTTATTTGACGCAGTAATTCAAATATAAATTGTCATGCAATGTGATTTCCGGGTTTTTCTTTTTAGATTCTGTCTCTCACAGTGGACCTATGCTGAAAATTGTAGACACCTCCATGATTTCTAAGTAAGAGAACTTGCAAAATCACAGAGTGATCAAATACTTATTGACCTCACTGTGTATATATGTATACATATATACATATGCGGCATGTGTGTGTTTACTTTTATTATGTAATTTATTCCTTTTAATTACATTTTGAGGTGAAATGTCTCCTTAAGATGCAGTTGAACACATGACAGACTACTTGTCACAGTAAGTTATTAAGGTGGAGGAGCGGTCCCAGCACACGTACACACAGCACTCTTCAAACATCCCACATGCGGTTGGAGTTAGTGTGTCCAGGTTAGCGTGTCTGACCTCAATCAGATCAGTTACACTTCACGTCTTGCAAAGCTAAAATGTTCCTGTAAGGCAGCAATGCAATAACCATGCGTAGACATCCCAACATGACCAAACTGACCAAGGGAAAGAATGACTTGGAGAGAGGCAATGAAAGAGTGAGAGGCCCAGGACAGCAGAGGAACACTGTGCCTATTGTCCTCTTGACCTGATTTACTGTCTGCAAACTGTCACTTTCTCCATCTCCTGTCAATCAATAAGGAGAGAACACTTGCTGATGGAGGATTAGGAGAATGTGTTTCAGCAGACTGGAACGTTTTCAGGCACAATACAGTGCATAAAATAATATGTTTATTTAACAATATTGTTTAGAAGTTTGTTAAATGTAAGCTAATTATAACACTTTGTTTATGTGTTATGCAATTATTTGTGGTAGAGACCATCGTGAGTGATTTCTACTTCCAAAATATCATTGTTGCATCTTCCAAATATTTTGTGCATACCTAAATTATTATTGATTTGCAATTAATTTTAAAAAATAAATCGTTTTGAATAAAATTATCATAAATGTAAATGTAAATTATCTGACACATTATACATAAGGAAAACCCTCCCATAATAGTTATGGAAAATGCATATCCTCAAAAATACAGTATAATTCGCAACTTTATGACTACAGTTTTATTATATTGGATTTTTAACAGTAATATGACTAAATATTTTTAAGTTATAAAATGCATAATTTGATATGATAATATGATTTATGCATATTAATGCATATATAATGTACCACATTTGTATCACTATAATGTGAAAAGGGAGAGAACCTTTAAATAATTAATTTTTATATACAGTATATATATATACACACATATATAAATACTTAATATATATTTTAAATTAATTTTTTAACAATCATACGTAATATATAATTTACACAGTGAATCTGCTAAATAAATAAACAGCAAATAATCTGACACATATACAGGCAAGATGTAACCATGCCCATCCTACACTAACCACGCCCATTCACTTCTAACCACGCCCACCATAGCCATGGCCCTGCATGGTCTCAGAAATACTGTACAAATAGATGACAGCTCACACATAGCCCACTTTCTTACATGCACCCCCATACACACATAAACACGGAAATTTCACTTACCACATGGAAACTGACATGAAAATCTAACTCCACTCAAAACAAATGTTCAAACAACACTTCCATAATAATAATTTTATTTTATTTTATTTTGAATACCACTCATAACATGTCTAACATGCCATCAGATATACCACCAAAATATGTTATCTAAATGCAACATTACTCTTTTATTGAAAAACAAAAATGTGCAAGATATTACCCAGGAAACATTTATGTGCAACGGCATTTTAGAGCAGACAACTTTAATCCATATTTCTTTTTTCTTTTCGTTTTTTTTTACATGCCACTAAAATTTTTAATTTTAAAACACTACATTTTTTCAATTTTAAAATTTTTATTTTAGAAACGTATTTTATTCGAAACATATTATTTATTTATTTATTTATTACTTATTTATTCCATCGTTTAAAACTAAAGCTCACTTCTTTCCGTCCGTCACTAGGGGGTCGCAGAAATGGAGCCACATTTTTCACCGGTTTGAAACCGTTTTTTAGCCAGCGTGATGTCTCCATTGCTTCACATTGGACATACCTTTATACTGAAATCTTGCTGACCTCTGCTGACCTCCTGATAAACTACTTTCCCTTTGAGCACCGCCGAAGACCTAGTCAATAACAAACACAGCTGATTGATAACACACATACGCTCACTCAGATAATGCCTGACTGTATCTAGCCTGCTTTTGTCCTGGCACTCTCTAGTCACTCCTTCTCACTACAGACAAACACAAACACACAAAAGACCTCTGTATCATGACTGTTGTCATGGATTCCTGCCGAGGTACACATAATTACTATTGTCTTAATCACACTCTTTTGTCTCCAAAGCGCATTCCCCTGATGGGTAATGAGAGAGGGCTGATCTCTGAGTCACCCTGTCAGAGAGAGGGCCTGTAAACTTATATAACTAATAAAGGGCGACTCAAGAAAACAGTCATTGCTCTTAAGGGCTCGCTGTGGCTGAGTGCTGATGGACAACTTTATACTAAGAGGGTATTGTGTGCATTTTTGGCCACAATGCAAAACGCTCGCAGAGCTCTGGAGATATAAATACAATCACTTTATGCCATGGTTTATTACGGCCCACGTGCACCGAGGAGCAGTTGGAAAGGCCTGTGAGCCACCAAGAGCGGGAGGAAGACAAGAAGACAAATGGATAAACCGAGGTTCCCCTCTCTTACACACATGCTTGTGTTTCTGCCCTGGCACCTGAGAGCGTTTAAAAATTACTATGATTTGTGTGTGACTGCCTAATGTCTTCACCAGCTGTGCGAGCTGCCCAGGGGGTTGTGGGATATTGTGCTCCACATTCCTGCATTGTGAACGTACACTGATATAATGGCACTTATGCATTCACAGGGAATCCAATATCGCACGAGACCATTCAGAAGAACAAACAGAGTTTGATTTTACAAACGAGACACGGTTAAATACTGCAAAAATTGCACACATGGCAGGAAGGTCACTGCTGTCTTTTTCCTGAGACAGAAGTCACTGTGGAGGGACGAGCACACGGAGGGAGGTGTAATTGAGAACATTTTATAACACTGTGAAAGCTTGATTGCATGTGTGTTTTGAGAAGAAACGAGGCTTACATCTTGATACTATCGGGTGTTTGAATTGTGATCACACTGATGTGCTTTCATCTATTTTTTGAGCATTTAACCAATTTTCATTTATTAGCAAGTTTCCTAAATTAAATATTTTTTTCTTTATCGTGGTGCAAGATACTGTATATTCATATATATATATATATATATATATATGCAATATATATTATTGCATATTAATACTGTATAATATTCAACAAAGGAATACTAACAAAAAAGTCCCAGTTTCCACAAAAATATTCAACAGCATGTAACATAAAAACAGCCTTTACAGGAGACTTTCGAAAATGTAATGGTATTTTTATTACTATAAAAATGAAAATAATGCATTAATTTAGTAGATATTAGTATATTATGCATTTATGCAGGTACACACATACAGTATATATTTATAAAATATTTGTTTGCATATATTTATATTCATATATTTTATATATAAATATATTTAATATATATATATATATATATAAACATATTTTTTCTTAAATGTATGTACATGAATGTTTGTGTTTATATACATAAAAAAATTATACACCGTACACACACATATATTATTTACAAAAACGATTATTTTGGATGCATTAATTGTTGCCCAGCACAAGTTAATTTGTCCTTTTTTTATTTTTAATTTATCTATTTTATTTATTATATTATTTTTTGTGACTGCATTTTATCCTTTAGAGAACTCTGTTTTAATCCAGTAAATCTTTGTTAGAATAACAACAAACATCAAGCTTTTGGCTGCTTATAAACAAATGGGAAACTTTACAGCATGACATTCAGACAAGCCGTTCCCTGTGACCCCTTCCTCTTTCCTGTTCCCTGGGCGTCTACCCCACCCCCAAAGTCCAGTTAAACTTTTTTAAAACCCTCACGAAGTCTCACGTTACCTCAAGACAACAGGACGGTGCTTGAAAACAGGCAGACAGGCAGGGTTGAGAGCACAGGGATGTGATGCATCTGAAGATGGGTAACTGGAGAAGCTGCAATGCCTTCTGACCCTGAGCAAAGCCCCTCTGCAGAGTCATGCCCAGCCAGCGCTGTTAAACCGAGGATGATGAGTACGGGTGATGAAGACGAACAGCTGACATGACACCAGTGTTGTGCACTCAATACATCTTCATAAACACATTATTACTGTTATACATTCGGTCCAGCCAGTATTGCTGTGTTATACTGGTTATAATATATCAAAGTTTTGATTTAGACAGACTGCTTGTGTTATTAATACTTCACACATATAAAAACATAATGAAACCATCAAGGATGCGCATTTAGTATAGCAATGAATCAATGGTTTTACAAAGCACATCCAGAGATGAAAGCTCACAATGTGTTGCTGAAATAAGATTAACATACGGTGTGCAAGCTCAAGTGGTTTGCACGCGTAAAGGAACTGAAGAGCACTTGTGTCTCTGATTCCCATTACAAGATTCAAAGCAGCCATATCCTGGCAATCTTGTGGTCAGGGACACCATTCCTCTTCTCCCCACTTCAAGTGAACAGAATTCCAGTACAACGGCCTTCAGTCCCAGCAACAGAATGGCTCATTTCCAGTTAGAGAAGAAATCCCACCACACACACAGTTTCCAGCGCCATACGCAGAATTCCCACCGCAAGCAACAGACGAAGAAGAGCGAATGGTTTTAATGGAGAGATGCGTCGGGTGTGCCACTCAGCAGTCAGCTCCAAAAGATGATTTTCACGGCCTAAATAATAACATGCAAGATCTCTTCTGGAGTTTTGTCCTTTTTACACACATTGCATAAATCGCCATTCACTTAGAAAAAGAAAGAAAGAATATGTGAAAAGATTTTAAAGCACTAGGCATTATAGGAAAACACTGGACATCATACACTACCAGACTTTATAGTTATTTTGAACGTTTTAAAAACTAAAAACATGAGGAGATGAGTGATGTGGTCTAAAATTGGCTCAAAATATCAAACTTATTTCATATCCTACTAAATGGAATTATAGTCTGAAGCTAAAAAATATGAGTATGTAACACAATATAAGATTTTCTATGAAATCTGGCAACCTAAAAGTGTCCAGCCTAGAAAAGAAAAAAACTTAAAACTTAAATCCAACCAAAACAAAACAAACAAATACGTAAATAAATAAAATAAAACAAAATAAAACAAATGCACATTTTATATTAATATATAAGATTTTATTATTTTAGTTTATTTTTAATGTATCTGTTTTAGTCGGTATTGTATGCTTTCATGTGGACAAAAGGCAATTTGAGCTGCACAAGATAAACCTCAATTGATTAGGCCTAAAATCAAATCAAACAATAAAGTAATTTTAGAGTTAGATTAAGAATGGCCACCGAGTTAAACAATGAATACATGATTTTAAAAAGCGCCGGGAAGGTTTAAGATTGAAAACAATCAAGTCTTAGCATGCTACACTAAGCACACACTGCTATACTGTCGCTCACTGCTCTAATTGCTTAACAGCAGGCACTCGAGGGCTATAATTGACCTAAATGGCTGTATGCTCAGTACTAAGTTGAAATAGCCCATTAAAGAATGATTATTTGCTAAACATTGTGACTGATAGTCTACTGTATACCCTTTCACAATGTTAAGCATCTCAGAGTTCGTCCTGCTATTGAGATCCACAAAAGCTAACTAAACGTCCGGAAGAGCTGTTTGTTCCTGACCTTGCCGTTCTAGGATCACCAAACTGTGTTTGTGCAACAGGCTGAGGGCTCGGTATGATCGCTCAATCATCATGTCAAGTTTCAATGCTAAAGAGTTTAGAAATAGCAACGGCTTTCTAGAAGAGTCGTATAGTATCAGAGTGCCATCTAGTGGTGCTTTGACCTGTCATATTCACTCATCCTGTGCTTAATCAACAGAAGAGTAGTAGCAGTCCAAGAAGCAATGCTTCAAAAATCTGAAAGTACACATCAAAACCTCTGTGGAGTCATTTAGGGGGCTCTGTTATGTATCATGAGGCAAAAAAAGGGAGACAAATCAACAGTTGACGCAACTCTAAAAAGAGAAGGCGCAAAGGGGCTGGTGTCTAGATACAGATATTTGAGAAATAAATGTCCTAAGCGAACCCGGAAAGCATCAACGTGATGTTTTGAGGAACTTATGCAAGCAAGATGTCACCCCTATGAACCATTATTCAGTAAACCATACACAAACATGAGCGATAGGGTGCATTAATCAAACTGAGACATTTGGAGCATTGCTATTTCATTGTAGCTGTGTGTATGTGTGTGTGAGGTGAAGGAAAGACTTGTATAAATCCTTCCATTGTAGCTATATTTGTTTATGTCACACATACAGAACAGGGTTTGCCACCTTGACCTCATTAACACACAGCAATCAGCAACCACAGCAGCAATGCTGATTGCTGAACACACCAAAACAAATAAACCCGTTGATAGTGACAGACAGAGGTGAAGCGTGTGGAGGGTCAGACGGGGCTAGGAGTAATGATGACCCACAAACTCTTTAAACACTTTAAACACACAACTATTTTTACCCTTGCTGTGGTACCACCAACATGACAATACCATGATATTTAATGTTTGCCTTAAAATGATTTTATATTGATAAATTATAAAATATATATACTAGGACTCAATAAGGCTGCATTTATTTGGTAATATATATATATATATATATATATATATATACATACAAATTAAATATTGTTACAACTTAAAATAACTGTTTTAATATAAAGTAAATTTTTTTACTTTTTACCATCATTACACCGGCCTTCAGTGTCACATGATGCTTCAGAAATCAATCTAATATACTGATTTATTGCTCAAGAAAAACTTATTATTATCATTATACAGTTCTTTTATCACTTCTTTGATAAATAAAAATGATGTATATATAGTTTTATTTTTTTTAACTGTAACCTTAATGAATCCTTACTTTTATTTTTTTATTTTAAAACAAGAAATGCATGTTTAAATAGCAAATAGAATAGAATAGGAGTAATACAAACACAGAAATAAAAAATATAGTAATGTATAGTACTATATCAGTATTTATTTCATGTGTTTTTTAGCATTCACCTCATCAAAAAAAAGAAACTTCTCTAGATCTTGCATGTTTTACCAAATAAGAATGTTCTGCAGTTCAAAAGAAGAGCAATAATTTGAAACCAGAAATATTTTGTGACATTATTATTAGTTTTACTGTCACTTTAAAAGCATTCTTTAAAAGCACAAATCTTACTGCCCTAAATATTTGATGGATATAATATAATGAAAACTGAAAATTAAAAATTATATATTCTGTTCTTTTGATTTTATTTATTTTAATAATTTTTGTATTATTATTCTAGAAAAGCACACTGATTTTGCTAATTCTATTCACAATAATAATAACTTTCCATGCTGCACACGACCACACTCAACCTCATGACAAAAAGAAGCAACAAGTTGGCCGCAAATCACTCTTGCACCCCTCAGAGACAAAACCCCGCCATGCCCCGTCTCATCTAGTGGCTCTGGAGACCCGTGCATCCCGGGGGTCTTATGTAAGACCTGGCAGCCCAGAGCGGCCACTCTTCGCAGGCCAGTGTAAGCTTGGCATGGTCCCTGAGCTCCACTGCGGGGGAAAATAAACCATGGATCGAAAGCGCAAACAGCCCAGGTCAGCAGCAGGGCCTGGCCATTATTAAAGCATGTTTTCCCAGCATTGATGGATGCGGTGCAGTTATTGAATGGAGAACAGCGTCCCCACCCTGAGCTGCGGTTGCCACTCGTGCGCTCACTCTCTCGCACACAACCACATGCCACACATGCACTTTATTGAGGGCATGAGAGTCAGGCGGTCAACCGACATACGTTTTATATATACGGTCTGCTGTGCGTCTACTCATAAACCTCAGTTACCTAATCTGAGTGTAACAAGTTGCCTCATTGGCCTGCCAAAACCTAGTGATTCATCACTGCTATTGAAGGACATGCAGAGATAGAGGGAGTTGGGGGAGGTATTCTTTCTCTATAAGTGCTGGCCAGCACCCAAGAACATTCTGTACCATTCAGATGAGCGGACAGGAAATGGCGTATACATTTTTACACTCCTTTTGGTCCAAGTTTGCAAACCCCCTCCCCAAACACACACACATATAGTGTACACCACTTACAGATGCTAAACACAACCAGCTGTAAGCCAGTAATCTGACCGAAGAGAGAGAAAGAGAAAGCCAAGAGTGAAAGGGAGAGATAGAGCTGCTTTGTCACAACCCTAAACTGTCAAGCTATCTTCCTTGCCTTCAGGCAACAAACTGTAAGTTCAAAAGCAAGTCTGAACTGATATTTTGTCAGTTCATATTAATGTGCTGCACTTCAGAGAACTTTCTTAGAAGCTTCTAATTAATTATTTTCGCAATTACACTGAGGCAAAGCAAAACTTGTGTCCGAACACATTCCTATAGAAACCTTTTATGCCGCTGGCTGAGTATCTGAGAGATGTATTAAAATAATTACGCATAATTAAATGTTTTATTATTAATAAATTGTATTATAATTAATATAAACCATTAATATAATTAATTTAAACTGTAAGCCATATTTATATGCCATTTGAAGGCAGACAACTGTTAAATTTTTATCAAACAACAACAATAAATAAAAACAAATGGCATAATTACACCACAGTGTTGATCCACTCTTGTGGACCAGTCACATTAGTGGATACACCGTTACTGTTTTCGTCCCACTTTAGGAGGCCTTAACTACCATGTACAAGTACAGTGTAATTTTTGTTGTCATATTGTATTGCAAAACACCTCTGCTGTTATTGAGGTGGGATATGGGTAAGGTTAGGGACTGGTTTGGTGTTATGGGTAGGTTTAAGGTGTAAGGGATGGGTCAAAAGTCATTTAGCAGTCGCTTTTATCCAAAGCGACTTACAGGTGGGATTATAAAAATTATAAAAGTAATTTCAGATGTAATTTTTTTTTTTTTTTTTTTTTAAATATAATTGCAATGTGAAACACATATGTATACCATAACTACATTGTACCAAATAATTAATTTAAATGTAAGTACAAACAGTATAGCCATAAAGCTAAATCTTTTTTTTTTTTTACTTATGAACATAAAGAATAACATTTCTGAAATATCTGTGTCCATTACTTATCATATAATATTTGCTTTGTTTACCATGGGACACAAAAGATGTTTTCTCCGACATGCTGTGACTGACCACAGAACCATAAAATACACCAAAAACCGCAAAATAATTACTAAAGGATCAATTTTATTTTTGCACTGAAGTTTAAATCAGAATCTGTATGACTGCAGAACAGAACAAACTCCAAGCCTTTATTCAGTGATCCTCATCTCTATCCTAAGTACTTGCAGCAATAAGCATCAAAATCTGCGTTCACATGTTCAAAAAAACAAAATGCCTTCACGACATGCTTTAGTTCAGAAAATTCAATAATGATATGTAAATGTTTTGCATTTTCTGTCTTAAAATAGCAAAACTGTATGTTTCGGCATCAATAAAACACAAAATGTACACTTCAAACCTGTACGTGTTTAGTACTAACACCTATGCATAAATAATGACAAACAAAAAATATAAAAAATCACTAGCCCATAACTATAGTGATTTTTTTATTCCTATAAGGACATAAGTTGCTGCTCAAATACTATACAATGTAAGATTTGAGAAATTAAGTAGCTATTCATCTATCTTCCTGAAACAGTTTGTTGTTTGAAGAACATTGGTTAACTGTTGTTAATGACACATGTCACTTCTGCTAATATTATGGGGGTTTTTTAGGTGTTAGTAAAGCACATGACACGATGCTTCCATTCTCAACAGGCTAAAATTATAGCCTTAAAAAAATATCTTCCACACAAATGGCCATGATACTTCTAAACACAGTTCAAGAGCTGAAGTTTCAGCCACACAACTTTGCAATTCTGTATGCGAAAGTGTGTTAAAACCATGTATTCGTGAATCACAGAA
This sequence comes from Enteromius fasciolatus, assembly GCA_032361145.1. Classification (NCBI taxonomy): domain Eukaryota; kingdom Metazoa; phylum Chordata; class Actinopteri; order Cypriniformes; family Cyprinidae; genus Enteromius; species Enteromius fasciolatus. The sequence continues at coordinate 4,592,948 of JAUMHR010000063.1, read as the reverse complement.
TTGTTGAACTGAAACAGTGCTTTTCGTAGCTGACTGCTATTATAGCCAACTATATAAGCTAGGTGTTAGGTAACTAGTGTATTTTCCTTCTGAGAGTCAGGAGACATGTGCAAAGAGTCTCCATTTGCTCTCAATTTTGTTGTATAGTTTTGTAGGAAATACAATTAATTAAAGCTGTTTTTTTCTTTCCTGGAACTTAATATTTATCATAAATCTAATGAAGCGATGGCAATAAAACCAATTATTTTTCCTTATTTTATGCACAAATGCACGAGGCCAGTCTTGCAATATCTGTGACAAAATTGGTATGATTTATTGTGTAACTTCAATGAAACAGCTTACGCAATTAGGCCTGAAATAAACCAGTGACTACTCCCTTCCACTATAGTCTATCACCAGCCTCCAAAAACACATATGTGACTTAAATGGCATGCAGACCAGCTCCTTTAACTACCCAACTTCTACATTCTCTCTCTGTTTTTATAGGGCAACAGTTATTGCAATCATTTCTGCTCTTCATAAAGGAGCATTGATTTGCAGGCTGGAGTACCTCCTGCTTTAGCTTTTGTCCAGCTTGTAAAGTCTGTGTTACAGTAAAGGCGAATAATGTGCAGTGTTGTTCAGGCCCTGGCTGGACAAGCCTAAGACAACCGCTCCGACTCCTCAGAGACCAACTCAGCAGAAACTTGAGCAATTAAGAGGAAAAGAGTGAAGTTTGGAGCAGGCGAGGCCATAAACACCACTTATGAAATGTTATGAAGTGCTATGATTCAGATCCAGTATATCAAAATAAAATATAGTTTTTAGGCCTTGTCAAGCCAGTTGAATGAGGGTGTAAAGCCTTGACCCAAGCAGGAGAGCGGCCAAAAACAGCCTTAGGAAATGAAAAAGAAATTAAAGTGTGTGTGCTATATTCATTGAGTGCTAGTTTTAATGTATTTGGATTTGCATGGGTTTATTTATTCCAGTGGAGGCACAATGAAAATGGGTTTCTTGGATGGGGAATGAGGCAAAAGAACTTTTTAAGAGCTGCGAGGGCAGTATCGACAACAATGCTCTGTCCTTCATCGAATTGCACTCTTTATATGTTCAGTTGTTGACTCAAATCTATAGTGATGCAGTTGTACATTCAGGTATGTAATGTTATGTTAATGTTATGTTTGATTTGGATAGCTCCACATCTTTAGGTCCACAATGAAATTAATGTTTATCGGAGGCTTCCTTATGCAGTTTACCTGTATCGTGGTTCCAGATGAACCGTGGTTACAGTGTGTGCGTACTATGGGTTCTGTGGGTTTAGCTGTTAAATTAATGTATGTTAATGCATAAATTCTTAAAACCTCTTAGAGCCTTAATTCAAAATGACTATAAGTTCTGTATTGTGCTTTACAATTTTGACAAAAAACCCTAGTAAAAGGATCTGTTGTAAACCTCATCGTTCCAGATCTACTCTCCAGAAAGTTCCAAAAGGGTTTTCACTGAAATGCCATAAAAGAACCATTTTGGGTTCTGCACAGAGCAATTGAGAGAATAGTTCTCAAAAGAACCATCATTATTATTCAAGAAATTAAAGGTCCTTCATGGAGAAAAATAAATAAGTGCATTAATTTTTGTGTGTTTATACTGTAGTAACTATTGCATAATGGTGTTGCAATATGATATCAGTATCCCTGGTGCAATTTGGAATTATTTTGGTATACCACAATAGATATTTCTCCAAACTGAGTTGAACACTGTCAAAACAGTTGACAGTTAAATATAAATGCATATAAATTATATATTTAAAGATATGCTATGTTGCACGTATGGAGAGAAAAAAATTAAATAATGATTGATAAATAAATGAACAAATACATACAAGCCTCGGAGGTAAAACTGGTAAAGGCGCTTTTGGCGCTTGGCATGTGTTCATATTTGGCTCAGACTTATTTTTAAAGGGTGTCATATGATGCTAAAAAGAACATTATTTTATGTATTTGTAGTAATGCTATGTGTTATTGCGGTTTAATGTTGCAAAAACTAGTGTTGCCGACCGATTAAAAACAATTAACTACTTAACCACACATTTTTCTGAAATCGGTTGCGATTAATCATGATTAATCCCACCTTATATACTTTTATACTTCACATTCAATCTTCAAATTAATGTAAAAACAACATAGTTTCAATATTTGTACATTTTTTTATGGTCAGTATCACTGATACACTAATTTCTCTATAAAAAAAATCCCCCTAATATTTAAGCATATAGCCATTAAACATTACATTATAATTAAGAACTATCAATTTTGACAATTAATAGACTTTAAAAATAACTTCTAATTTAAATGAACTTAAAACAATCTTGTCCGAATTAATGTAGAAGAAAGGCAGAATCCTAACATGAATTCTAGTTTCTTGTTGTGTGTGTGTGTGTGTGTGTGTGTGTGTGTGTAAGACACAGAGGTGAGACATGTTCATGCAGGCTTTATGCTATGCAATAGAAGTGTAGCTGTGGTGAAAATCATGATTAATTGAGGTTTAGCCAGATAGAACAATAAACATGTCAGAGGTTGGATGGTTCAGATCACAAGGTGCATAAAAAAGAAAAGAAAAGCCAAACCTTCTAATTTAGGACGGCTAAAAACTCCCTTCACAACATTTGTGTGAGAGACGTTGATTTTTCTTCCTCGTAGAGTGTGTTATTTCAACCTGAAGGCTGTTAAGGTAGATGACTGTCGTCATTTGGTTTTGCAACAGATAAATATTTGCAAGTGTGCTGTGCTAACACACCATCTCTCGCTCCCGTACACACACGCAAACGCATTGACAAGCTGATTGCTGCTCTGAATTACGGCCAGAGAAGTTTGAAAGGAACGTCTTTTGCTCTTTTCAAAGAGATTATAAAGACATCTTGGCAGATTGTTGGAGAGACATTTAAAGTTTTTCCAGATGGTCCCCTGAAGTCTCTTTATAAAAGAGCCCCTTGTTTTATTGTTGCAAATGAAGTCAACTTCAATTGAATGACACGGTTGATGAGGCGTCAAGTTTGTGTGTGTTTATGTAGAAAAGTGGGTCGCTGTTAGTTTGTGTTGCTTGTCACATTTGTTACAAAACCTTAAAGGCCGTCTTTGTCATGCCACTGGAGTTTCACATTTGGTCATGTTACACAAATCTGAATAATCAATTTCCTTCGAAAGTTTGATATCGTGATTTTCCATCTGCACACAAGGGTCACTTTTGTTTTTAAATGGGTCAAATCATGAGGAGTTTGATGTCCCTTGATCTTTCTAGATATGAGAGTTCATTGCACAATGAAAACATGCAGTAACTTTGAGAAGCCCAGTCCAAAAAGAGCATATATAGAAACTAAGTAGCAAAATGGCTGTTAGAGAGACTGAATTTGTTATGCTAGAAACCAAAACATACAAAAACCCACATTTAGACATCAGCACATATCGGGGGGTCAGATATCAGTCAGGGTGAAGTAATGAGAGGAAGACAGATGCTCCTCAATGTTCTTCTGAAAGATCCAGTCTAATCTTTACAGTCTGAGTAACATATTTTGTCTCAAATTGTTTTGTGAAACTGCTGCAATGCACCAAGTGTTCACAAAAACCATGCTGGACTATACTGTACAGTGTCTATATACAGTTCCAGAAGGCACAAAAGCTAAATATTGAATTTTAAATGTCAGAGAGAAAAATGGAAAATTATTTAATAAAAATTGTTCTGGTTTTCAATTCATCATGCCTGTAATGCCTGATAAAGGGAGATCTTTATTTTAACCACTCCAAAAGCGCCATCTAGTGACAAAGAATGAATTTGCATTTTCATTCAGACCAACAAGTGGATGGGCAATATGTTAATGTTTCATGTTGATGTCAGTGTTGGGATTTGCATTTAAAACAACTTGCTTAAATGATTCAAAGTCGACTCTTTCTTTGGAGAGACAATAACTTCATACATAGTGAACTTTCATTTTAAAACCTTGCAAGATGTTTTCATTCACTTAGAGCTGTGTTACACACTGCATTTTTAATACATACATAAACACACAATACATAATAGAGGGACTATAATTCAAAAGGTCAGAGAGAAGGTGGAAAAAAAGTTCACTTGGAAAAATATATTTATAAATAAATGGTCCCTTAGACATCTACTTTTTCTATGTCTTATAGCGGAAAGCCACTCCTTTCTGTCAGACAGGTTCAGTTCACCTTTCTTCTGCTGTTTGATTTAGATCAAGAGTCAAGCGATTCACAATGTCAGTTTGAAATATCTAGATTGACAAATGTGTTTAAAGAACTCACAAACAATCACAATGGAATGGCTAATGACCAGTACCCATAATTCAGCTGTGATTTAAACACTTCACCCAGTGGCCTCTTTTTAATTGCTCAGGAAACTTAATGGATTTCTTAGATGTCTTTAAATGTACTTTGTCTGTTTGAACTATGTAATAATAAAAGCAATCAGAGTGAAACCAAAGTCTCTTATGCTAGTTTATTTAATTTAAATGCAATAATATTGTGAAATATTATTACAAATAAAATATATATTTTAATGTGAATGTACTTAATTCCTGTGAAGCAAATCAACATTTTTAGAAGCATTACTCCAGTCCTTGATCCTTCAGAAATCACCCTGATATACATTTAATATCAATGTAAAATGTCCTTGCTAAATAAAAGTATTTAGCAATAGTAGTTAAAAACGTGGCTAGAATGGCTTAGAAAGTTCAGCCACGGGAGGAATCTGAAAGGAAATGTTCAAATTGATATTTTGTTGTGTTTCACTCAGCAAACTGTGATTTAGCACTTACAATTTGACATAACAAAAATAACTAAATATTAACAACATGACGTTAAGGTAATGAAGAGATACATGTGAGAGTTTGTGTGCGCTGAAGGCTAGTAGGTGAAGATACTGTGAGTTGTTCCTCAGTCGCTGGAGAATTAGAGCGATACAGGATTCTCCCACAGGTATCATTACCAGCATACTGACCTCATTACACTTGCAAGTTTTGCCCACTCTCTCTTTCTGCCTGCTCTCTGTCTTTCAGTGCATGTGGAGGGGGTCGGCATGTCAGTAGACCCAGGAGGGACTTTTGGATAATCCAGAGAATATGGAACAGCTCACCACGTCAGAGACAGTTGTGTCATTGGTCTGGACCCTGTCACATTTTCACACACACACACACACACACACAGCTGGCGCATATCACCTCCAGCGCTGTGATTTTCCCACAAGAAGAAAAAGCTTTTCTTTATCTGTTTACATCTACCGAGTCAGATGTTATTGTTTCTATCGCTTCCATCACTGTCAGTGTCGGGTGAAGCAGACATTGTGAAATAATTTGCGAATGTGTTTGTACATGTTGATGTTGCATGATGATGAACTAAAAAACATCTCAAGATGATAATCGAATTTAAACACTGCACAGATAGATAATGTTAGAAACACTGTTAGATAATGAACCCTAAAGGGCACACACCTTATTTATTTAATGTTGATTTAAACCCTTTTTGTAATCACAGCAGCAGCAATTCCTGATATGATGGAGAAGAGGGTTAGATCAGGATGTATTTTTAATATCGAAGGTATCGAACTTTTTTAAGAACTGATTCAGGTGTTTGAATCAAAGTGTTTTGTGGATGTTATAAGATGTTGCTGTTGTAAGCGTCGCCTCTGGCTTGCTTGGTCTCTGCATTTGATAAATAAACAGTTTAATCTCATCATTATACATTACCATCTCTCTGTTCTCCTACTTGATAATGTTCAGTGTGTTGCTAAAAAAGCGATATATAAATAAAAGCGATTGACTGATTGTTGTTATTTTGAAAATAAACACATTTTAATGGCACACTATTAAAAATATGATTTTTAATGTAGATTTAAAAAAAATAAACATCATGCATGCATGCATGAGAAAATCACCAAATAGTAAATCAATAATTAATCAAGTGTTAAAATAACACAGGAATGAATGCAAATAAACAATGCTATTAAATCTGAACTCATTTGAAACAGAATGCATACACACTGTAAAAAATTGTGCCGTTAAAAAACAGTAACTTACTGGCAGCAGGGTTGCCAGCAAGTTACTGTTAATTTACAGTCCTCTACCGTTATTTTACAGCTCTTAATTTTTACAGCATGTTACCGTTATACTACCATGG
>JAUMHR010000063.1:4557416-4571599 GCA_032361145.1 Enteromius fasciolatus | reverse complement strand
CACACAATGCAAAAACTTGTATATGGATAAATGTGTGAATACAAATTGGGATACATGCATTCAAAACAGCATACTCTGTTTTCCTTGAATCTCTCAACATGTTAAAGAGTGAACATGTTGCTGTTGCAATACTGGTGATGAATTTTCAGGACAGGAAATCCAGGCCTCTTTTAGAATTTCCTCTCTTAAAACTGATACTGTAAGCCTGGCATAGACACAGGGTGTGTGTGAATGAGTCACAATATGGGAACTGGTGTAAACTGCACCTTTACAGTTTAGAGAGAGAGAGAGAGAGAGAGAGAGAGAGAGAGACTGTTTTTAAAGGCCAAGTGCAGTGGTCAGCAAACTGTGTCTAATGAGTAATGACCTATCAGTAAAAGAGAGAGAAAGAGGGAAAGAAAGAGATAGACATGTGATGAGAAGTTATGGTGATGAGAGAGTTATATAACGAGAACACACAGTCCATAAACACTTTTCAACACAAATAAAGTAACTATGAACAGAACAGACATTATATTAACTGAGGTCAAATTTTGAGTTTTCCAGTTGACATTACACAACAGTAAAACCCACTGAAAACTATTATTTCCCATTATACTATACAGTGGGGCAAAAAAGTATTTAGTCAGCCACCAATTGTCCAAGTTATCCCCCTTAAAAAGTGAGAGAGGCCTGTAATTTTCTTTATAGGTATACCTCAACTATGAAAGACAAAATAAGAAATAAAAATCCAGAAAATCACATTGTAGGATTTGTAATTAATTGGTAAATTCCTCAGTAAAATAAGTATTTGGTCACCTACAAACAAGCAATATTTCTGTCTCTCACAGACCTGTAACTTCTTCTTGAAGAGGCTCCTCTGTCCTCCACGTTACATGTATTAATGGCATCTGTTTGAACTCGTTATCAGTATAAAAGACACCCGTCCACGACCTCAAACAGTTACACTCCAAACTCCACTATGGCCAAGACCAAAGAGCTGTCAAAAGACACCAGAAACAAAATTGTAGACCTGGACCAGGCTGGGAAGATTATTAGAAAATGGAAGACATACAAGACCTACTGATAATCTCCCTCGATCTGGGGCTCCACGCAAGATCTCACATTGTGGGGTCAAAATGATCACAAGAACTGTGAGCAAAAATCCCAGAACCACACAGAGGACCTAGTGAATGACCTGCAGAGAGCTGGGACCAAAGTAACAAAGGCTAGCATCAGTAACACACTGTGCCGCCAGGGACTCAAATCCTGCAGTGCCAGATGTATCCCCCTGCTTCACCAGTACATGTCCAGGCCCGTTTGAAGTTTGCTGGAGAGCATTTGGATGATCCAGAAGAAGATTGGGAGAATGTCATATGGTCAGATGAAACCAAAATAGAACACTTTGGTAAAAACTCAACTTGTCGTGTTTGGAGGAGAAAGAATGCTGAGTTGCATCCGAAGAACACCATACCTACTGTGAATTACGGGAGTGGAAGCATCATGCTTTGGGGCTGTTTTTCTGCAAAGGGACCAGGACGTTTGATCCATGTAAACCAAAGAATGAATCGTGGGATTTTGAGTGAAAACCTCCCTCCTTCAGCAAGGGCATTGAAGATGAAACATGGCTGGGTCTTTCGGCATGACAGTGATCCCAAACACACCGACCGGGCAACGGAGGATTTGCTTCGTAAGAAGCATTTCAAGCTCCTGGAGTGGCCTAGCCAGTCTCCAGATCTCAACCCCATAGAAAATCTTTGGAGGGAGTTGAAAGTCAAAACATTACTGCTCTAGAGGAGATCTGCATGGAGTGCACCTTGTGAAGACTTACAGAAAACCTTTGACCTCTGTCATTGCCAACTATCACAATCGAGACCTTTGTGGCGCTCTCCGACCGTCATCAGCGGGAATCATCCCCCGAATACTAGTTTTACTACTGCCTTTGTTTATTACTCTGCCTGCCTTGACTACGAACTCTGCCTGATACCCCTGACTTCTGCCTGGATACCGTTACTGAACTCTGCCTGATTCCCCTGACTTCTGCCTGGATACTGTTACTGAACTCTGCGATACCCCGAACTATGAGCCTGAACTCTTGTACTGTATTTGCTCTGTCTACATTGTGCTTATCTGTTGATGTTTAATCCCCGCCTGTTTGACTCTGTTTATAATAAAAGCCAGCAAATGGATTCTACTGACTCTGACTCTGAGTCACAGAAAACTTCGCCAACACTGAATCCAGCGGCTGTGAATCAACTTACCTGCGAGATGTCTCGTCAAGGAGCTATGCTATAGCAATAGCGTCCCATCAACAAGAACTAGCCCAGCTCAATCAGTTGACGAGGGAAACCACTCAATTGCTGCAAACTCTCTCTGTGTCTGTTTCTGCTCTAGCTCAAGCACCTGTTACCATGGCGGCGCCATCTCCGCCTCAACCCATGCCTACTCCGAGTGGCGCTCTGCGTGTATCACTTCCAGATAAGTTCGATGGAACTGCAGGTAAATGCTGGTGTTTCCTGCTTCAATGCTCGTTGTACATCAATCAACAACCACTGAGTTTCCCCACAGATGAAAGCAAGGTTTCACTGATCTGTTCGTTACTCACCGGAAGAGCGCTGGAATGGGTTACGGCATTATGGGAAGGCAGACACATGACATTCCCTGACTACCCAGCGAGGAGATCTTATCTCTCAGACAAGGAACTTTAACCGCAGCTGATTACACCATGAAATTTTGCACTCTCGCTGCTCAAACAGGTTGGCCACCAGAACCCTTAAAAGTGATGTACCGCAAGGGACTAAGAGACGTGTTGCAGGCTGAGCTCGCATGCCGCGATGAGAGGAAGACCATTGAACAATTCATGGATCTAACCATTCAAATCGACAACCTTCTGCGCTCATGCCGCATCTGCCTACCTGCTACAGCAGCCACCCTCATGCCTGATTCAGAACCCATGCAGCTAGGTTTGACTCACCTCACACAAGAGGAGCACCAGAGAAGGCATCGTGAGCGGTTGTGCCTCTACTGCGGTCAGTCTGGTCACGTCCGTGCCAACTGCCCCACTCGTCCTGCTCGACGCGACTCTCCCCGGGTGAGGGTGATCTCCTCTCTTAGTTCTATGACCATACCCATGAAGCTGTGTTATCAGGGAAAATAATTTAACACCACCGCCTTTTTAGACTCGGGCAGAGGGAAATTTTATTGATGAGGATTATGCTAAGCAATGAACTCCTCCTCTCCTTACATGTGGACATGTGGGTGTGTCAGCCTTAGACGGTCGACCTCTGTGCACAGGGAGAGTTGTTGCCACCATCAAGGATATCGATCTTCACATCGGAGCATTCCATCAATGAAGCATTCGTCTCTTCACCATCTGTTCACCTGAGCATCAAGTAATCCTTGGACTCCCCTGGTTCGAACTACACGACACTACAATTTCCTGGACAGAGAAGGAGATCATCCAGTGGTCCAGTCACTGTCATAACCACTGTTTGAAGGGGCTTCAAATTCTCAACACTCTCAAACCGATTCACTCACCTGTTCATTCTCCTGATCCAGAACCACTCGATACCCTACCACAGCAGTACCATGACCTCTGTGAGGCCTTCAGCAAGGAGAAGGCTACTCAGCTACCACCTCATCGACCTACCGATTGCGCCATCGATCTTCAGCCAGGAGCAATGCCACCTAAAGGTTGTATATTTCCTCTTTCAATACCCGAGACTGAAAGCATGCAGGAATATATCCAGGAGGAGCTAGCTAAGGAGTTCATCGTTCCCTCAACCTCACCAGCATCAGCAGGGTTTTTCTGCATCGATTATAGAGGCTTGAATGAGATCACCACCGATATGATATCCACTTCCCCTGGTGCCTCCCGCTCTGGAACAACTTCGTAAGGCCCGCTACTTCACCAAACTCGACCTGCAAAGTGCCTACAACCTGGTACAAATCAGACAAGGTGATGAGTGGAAGACAGCATTCTCCACAAACCCGGGCACTATGAATGCCGGGTGATGCCCTTCGGCCTTGCCAATAGTCCCTCTGTCTTCCAGGCCCTCATTAACGATGTATTCAGGGACATGCTGAACAAACAGGTAATAGTTTACATTGATGACATCCTGGTTTACGCTGAAGACTTCACCTCCCATGTGCAACATGTCCGGACAGTTCTAGGACGGCTTATCCAACACCAACTGTACGCAAAGCTTCCCAAGTATGAATTCCATCAGACCCGAATCACCTTCCTCAGTTATATCATCAGCACAGATGGAGTGACCGTGAATGAACAAAAGGTGAACGCTGTGCTCAACTGGCCCAAACCCAGAACCCTGAAGGAACTCCAACGCTTCCTAGGTTTTGCCAACTTCTACAGGCGATTCATTAGTAACTTCAGTCAGGTGGCAGTACCGCTCACTTCCATGACACGCAAGGGTCCCACAGTCCTCCGATGGTCAACAGAGAGCGATCGGCCCTTTCAAGACCTTAAGAGCCGCTTTACTTCCGCACCCATCCTCAAACACCCGAATCCAGAGGAGGAGTTCACAGTTGAAGTGGATGCCTCTAGCACAGGTAACGGCGCAGTGCTCTCTCAACGCCATGGCAGTCCCTCTAAGCTATTCCCATGCACCTATTACTCCTAAATTATGACGTGGGAGACAGAAAACTGCTGGCTATGAAGTGTGCACTAGAAAGTGGCGGCCCTGGGAGAGATCTACTCACCCATTTCTGGTACTTACTGATCATTGAAATCTCAAATACATCAAGTCAACTCAAGACAAGCCCAGTGGTCCTTCTTCTTTAACAGATTCAACTTTAAAATCACGTACAGACCAGGCTCCAAGAATGGTAAAGCTGATGCACTCTCTCGTCAGTTTGATCACCCAATCACCACTCACTCACCTGAACACATCTTACCTCCCTAACAATACTAACCACAATACTAACCATTATTGATCGTTTCTCTAAAGCCTGCAGAATCATCCCACTCACCAAACTGCCTACCGCCTGGGAGACTGCAGAGATAGTCATGGACCGAGTCTTCCGGTACTATATACACGAACCTGGTCATCATTATTTTCAATATTTCGGGGTGTTTGGCATTAAAAAGCTTGAAAACACCTGCTTTTGGGGTTCATAGAAGTAGTATAATAATGTTATTACCAGGTGTTTTATTAATTTAATTTAAATTCTTATTTATTTTATTTTGTCACCAATAAGGATGTCATCATTATCCCAGGTTCACTACTTGTTGGTCCCACTAAAGGGCCATTAGCACAGATCATGTTTTTTTTTGTTTTGTTTTGGGTTTTTTTGCATTAAATTAAATAAAACTAAATAAATAGATTTACTCATGTTGTTAAGTGAATAGCTGCAAAATACATGAGGCATAAGTGCAATAACTAAACACATCCACTTGGCAAAAATACATAAAAGCTCCTAACGGCCCCTAAATGTGATTTTTTTTTCTTTTTTGTGACAGCCCTTGACAGGAATACTGTAGAAAAGAATGGGAAATTAGGTATAGACATACAACCAAGTGCATATATGATTGCTAACTTAGACTGAAGCAAGAATAATGTAATCTGCTAAGAATTTGTGCATTTGACATTCTGTGACAAGATGGTCCTAAAATATCTGTCAATTGGGAAAAAGAGAAACACAGACAGAGCGAGAGAAAGAGAGAGCTATGGAGAAAGAGAGCGAAAGAGAGAGGCCTGTCTTTAATGAACCCGCTGAGTTTGTTTGTCCAGCCACCCAGGGTCGAGCCTGAGATTAAATCATGAAGGATGTGGTTGGATGTCTAATTTTACAAAAACAAATGTTCTGAAAGGCTGTGTTTACATTGGGCCAGAACTGGAGGGAGGGAGGACGGGGCAGGACTCCTGACCGACTTCACTCAGTACCAGCAATAAGAGGCTTATTAGTCTACTGCTAACTTTAAACCTGCACCAGACCAAGCCACTAAAAACAGGAGAATTTAGTTTGTTGACATTTTTGTGAATGTGTGTGTGTGTAGTGAGCACAATTTGGATTTATGAAAACATTTGGGAACTGAGAAAACGTTTGACAGCTTTCGCACAACTTTTCAACTCACCTGTACATAAATGTGCATGCGATAATATAATCATGTTGGATTTCCTTCTCTGTCCGTGTCCTGGTCAGGATTGTTCTGTTTCTCTAAAGCATTTCCATCTTCAATAATTTGATTATGCTGTGAGCGATGTAGGTTAGGTAATTGAATAAAAGGATTGATAAACAGCAAGGGCTGCTGATATGTTAAAATACACCATCCTGGTTCAAAAAGAATTCTACTCACTTGATAACCATTTCGTTAAAGAACCATCTTTTTTTTTACCTTTTTCCATCACAATGAACCTTTTGTGAAACAGAAAGGTTCTTGAGATGTTGAACGTTCTTTACTGAACCATACAAGAAAAAAAAACAAAAAAAATATAATAATGATTATTTGGCATCATGAAGCACCTTTATATGTAAGAGTGTATAAGGTGTATACTGAAATGTACTTTTTTTCTTTTTCACAATGGAACGTCAAATCCTTGTTAAAGTGCTTAACATACTCTTACATGAATATGTTTCGAATTGTTATGGTGTGTGTGTGTGCACTGACACTTCTGTGACTGCCTGCGCGTGTATGTCCTCTAATGAGTAGTTACCTGATCCAGCTGTCAGTCAGTTTTCTACCTCCAGAACACCCCCTGTCAATCATCCTCCCATATGATGGACATACTCCAACTATTCTGGAGATAATGACAGGTTATCAGGTAGTAGATGCACACACACGCGCACGCAAAATACACATTCTGCCATTTTATACAAACTATTGCAGCTGCTGCAATAAACTCTCTTATAATTTTTTTTTTTTACCTCTGAATTCTGAATTGGATTTTACCAATGGTATGGCGATATACAGGTCAATGGCATTTCTACTAATATTTGTTTTGTATTAAAAAGAGTTTTCAAATGTTGCATTAAAGCGCATTGAAAGAAAGTGTGTTAAAGATGCATAGCATAATTAAAAAATCAAGCATTCATTTTAGATTGAAATTCAAGAACAGAAAAGCTTAAATAGCTTGGTGTTATCTTTTATTATTTATTGAAAAAAAGATGAAGTTATTTTTGTTTGGTAATGCAAATCACCTCGCAGAATCATAATAATAGTTTATGATAATAATAGTTTATAACAAGGTGATATTCATGAATAAATAATAATAATTCACAATTTTTGCAAAGGATAAAGTCAAATTTTATTTTAAAAATAAGGCTAGGTTTTTAAAGTCATCTTAGACATATTAATGGCATTCATAATCGATGAACTTGATGTACTGAGGTGAAAAAACACTGAACAAAAATTAGCTGAATAATGCCACTATTGTCCTATTTATCGTATTATTAGCTTTACTGCTAAAATAGTTATTTTTTTCTGATTCATTTTAATTAAATTCTGTTTGCAAAGTCTGAGTAAGAAATTTAAGTGCTTTGTATGAGACCCACCTGCCCTTTTAGCTCACTTACAGAGATATCTCCAATCAAGCACGACTTACTGCAGAGCTCCAACAACCGCAAGAGCAATCTGGATCCCCTTCAAGCATTCCCCTGCTCATTAAACACAACCTCCTACACACACCACGCTCATGCATGTCTTTCTCAAATGCTTGCACAATATTTTATGATCACTGGACCGTTGATTCAGACACTATGCATTTTCAGGGCCAAAGACCTGAAGAAGCTGCAACTCATTTGCAGGTTATGTGAGCATCCTAGGAATGCCACACACTTCTGAAAAAAGATTTATGCATGCCAGTGCACAGGCAGGAAACCAAGTCTTTTTTTATGTTAAGCACTCAAGTATAGAACCATACATGCTTTGCTTTTGGTAAAAGTGAATTATACTTTCAGTGTCGTGACAGAACATTTCAAAATGCTTTTACTGGCATGACTTTAAACGTACAGATTAATCAAACTTCCACACTGTTGATGCATATACATTAAAATCAAGTCAGGGGAGACAAGCCTGAGAGGAACTAAGTTTTGTTTCATCATCAGGTTTGTTTAAATGAAAACTAAAATCAACCTGGGGCGATTAATCTTTGAAGTGGATTCTGTCTCTGAAGGCAAGCGAGTGATAGAGGGAAAATCAAAGCTAGTTATTATTGAGTTACCTCAGGTATGCGTTTGCAGTCTGTTGCTAACTGAATGGGCTCTTTCGTTCTTTGAGCTTTTGAAACGCTTCGGTCGGTTATGATGATATCCGTGAATTGACTGATTGGCCTGGGGACCACCCATCCAACGGAAACCCAGAAGACCAAATTACAGCTGAGTGCTGAGAGATGAATAGGAAGGTTCCTCACATGAGCTGCAGCACATCAACATCCCATAGAGGTTAAAAAAATAAGATGGTGTATTGCCCACAATAAACAAAATACCACTGAGGGAATCCTGGTGACAAGGATGTCAAAAGCCATTTATCAGAAAAACAAAGTAAGACATGTTCAGACTAAAAATCAAACTACACACACACACGCAAATAAGTCTTAGCATTATTATATATATCAATGAGGTTCTCGGTCCATAGATTTTTACAAAATATTTAAATAAATGTAACTGCATTTAGAACACTTAACGTCAAAGGTTAGTTCACCCAAAAATTAAAGCATTAACAACCGCAGATTCCGTTCATGCACATGCTTTTACCTGGATGCTTTTGCTGGAGGGACAGATGGCTCTCTGATATCATCAAAAATATCTTCATTTGTGTTCTGAAGATGAACGTAGGTCTTACGGGTTTGGAACGACATGAGAGTGAGTCATTAATGACTGAATTATCACTTTAGGGTGAACTAACCCTTTAATAACTAGCATAACAAAAATTCTCCTGAAAACAATCACCTATTAAACCACTAATGGTGCATTTAAAACAAGTTAGGTAAAAAGTAATAAAAATGTGGTCAGAATACATTACCTCAAACCAGTAATGTTACTTGCTATATTTTTTTTTATCACATAATCAGTAACGGGTTACAATTTGAAACATGAATGTTCTACGAAGCTATAAATCTACATGAAATGAGCCATATATAAAACTAAATAGATTGCGAATGCAAACATACAGCACATCCAAAAGACTCAACCGCACCAGACTATGTCTCAAACTCTAATACAGTTCCCTGTAACACTAATATGAAAATTACACCCATCTGAGACACCTCCAGAGGTTCAAACAAACGGGACTGGAAATCACATCACATCAGCGCTGCCGCTGTTTTCTCTCACAGATTAGGCACTTCAGGGTTTGCCAATCAAAACACATTTTACAGAGCAACTTTGGCCGGTTTGCAGGCAAATTTTGCTGTTGCGTTTGTCTGTCTGTTCTTTTTGCTTAATCTATTTGTTTTGTTTTTTTCCTCTCCGAATGGAAATTTTAAGGTCGACTGGGTTTGCCTGTTCTGCACCAACAGCTTGAATGAAAAGCGGGGGAGGGGTGGGACACGGTGGGACTTCAGAATTAGCCCCGTCGTGAGGGGCTCCAAACAGCTCTCATGTGTTCCTCGTTGCGGCTGGGCCTGAACGGTAAATGGAGCGGGGCGAGAGCTGGCGCTGGGGCAGACGCACACACACACACACACACACATCACTCCCTGCTTGTGTACACGTGAAGGATCGAGTCTCTGTATAGACAGCATAGCACACAACATGCTGTACACTGATCTACATTCATTTTATATGGTGTTTTATACAAGCATGGCTTTTCCATGGAACATCAAAGAATACATTTATAAGAATCTCCGAGATGCTCTTTTCCACAAACACTCCATAAACATATGTTCATTATATAAATTTATCAGAAGAGTCAACAATATTTGTCATACACAGTGCTTGAATACAAGTTACATAAATTACCAAATTAAAGCAGTAAAATGCAGGAAAGAAAAGTTAATGTAACACTTTATTTCTATAGTTCACTTTAGACAGACATTCTACTGAGAGTAAGTAACTTTGCAACTACATGTTAACTAGCAGTCATTAGAGAATTAGTAGACTGTCTGCTTAATATCTTCTAGCACTTTATTTTGATGGGTCCACAACATACGACATACTATCAGAAACTTTGCAAGTATATGTCAACTTATTCTACTAACCTTAAACCTACCCTAACCGTCTACTCTGAGAGTTAGTAGACATGTAGTTGTGAATTAATGAGAATTAGTTGATATGAAGTTAACATGTAATTACTTTGTTAGTAGTCTAAAGTGGACTATCAAAATAAAGTGTAACCCAAAATTAAAGTCACATTAGTTTGGACTGAAAACATGAAGTCAGACAGGCTTTGAACAACATAAGGATGAGTAAATGATGAGATAATGTTAATTTTTGAGACTGCTGACAAAAGTAGCACTAATTTCATAATGAGTGGAAATGTGTGTGTTTGCGGGCAGCAGCATTCAAAGTAATGTATTTGTTGTTGTTGTTTGTTTTGATTTCCAGAATCTGCCTCATTAAGTAGGGCATTTAGTTTTTCCACAAAGGCGCTCAAGGTAACTAATTTATTACTGTAAACAAAAGAGGTGAACCTTGCTATGTTTGCTCCGCCATGAACACCAGAAACCTTTTCCTTCATGCTGGTTGAATTTGTGTTTGTTTGTTTGTGTGTGTGTGTGTGTGAGGGAGGGAGAAAGATAGAGAGAAAGGTAATGAACTTGCAGTGAGAAAAAACTCTTTATTTTGAGAGTTCACTTTAGACGTTTTACTAGCTATAAGTAACATTGTAACTATATAATTCTCATTAATTTTGAAAAAAAAAAAAAATTATAATAAAAAAATACAAAAAATAATAAATTTATTTATTCAAAATGTATTGTTTTCTGTTTTAACATATTTCAAAATGGAAATTAGTACTGTGAACTCCTGTCTTGTTGTCACGTTAGACGGCTGTAGCTGCTGTGGTGAAGCGTGACGTGAGCTTCTTCAGTGGCACGAAAGACTCGGAAGGCAGAAATATAACTAGAAGAACATTTATTTAACATAAAGAAACAAACTGAACAAAAGCAAAAGAAACAAACCACACGCAAACATAAACCATCAAGCAACGTTAACATCCGACTTGAGACAGGGAGTGACATAAATACACAGACCAATCAAAGACTAAAGACAAGACACCTGGGAAAGACAGCTGGCAGATAATCAAACACTAATGACAGGGGCGGGGTTATAAACGATCAAAGCACATGGGGGAACAGAATGAAAACAAAACACAAGAGCACATGGAACAGATATCAAAACATAAATGACATAGTTACAGAGAAACATACACAGAGCACGCCTACGGTGTGACACTTGTTTAGATCATAATCCTTCAGAAATCATTATATTTTTTTTCTCAAACAAATTTATTATTAGCAATGTGTTATATAATATAGCATACATGTACATTTCTGATACAAATGAATTGTTAGGCCTCTTGTTTTTGTGTCTTCTGAAAAATGTCAGTGTCTGAAATGACTCATAGATCATTGATAGAATAACTCATTTAGTCACTTTTATAAACGACTGAGGTCATTCAAGACAATATCAACATTTCTTTGAAACCTGGCACATAACACGTATATATCTCTCTAGGCTTCAGTGAGTGCCTTTGATGTTGTGCATGCAGAAATATAACTATTGATAAGGTTCATCAGATTGAAAGTGCTTGGCGGAAAACTCACGAGAATGGGACTTTCCGGTGTGGTTTCCAATCTCCATTAGTGCACACAGCCAACATACACAGAGTTTGGCTCAGGCAGGTGAGTGGGACACCCGCGAGTTGAGAGTCTCTCTCATATCACACAGATAAGAGCGAAACACTTCTGCAGGCCTCCTCCAAAGCTGAGCTTCCTCCTGCACACACTTTCATAAGCAAACTCTCAATTTGTCATTCATTAAAGGCGGTCTTTGCCCCTCTGGTCTAATGAAAAGCCTTGTATTATTTAAAAGGCTGTTTTTCATTATTATTATTTTAGTGTATAACAGAGATAACATTACAAATTGGATTTGAATTCACAGCACCTACACTGTTGCCTGTTGTTACTTTGTTTGATGCTACATTCACTTCACTTCATGAGCAAAAATGCTGTTTTAGAGCATTTCCGTTCCCAAAAAAAGTGGGAACCAATGAGAAACGAGCGCTCCCTCTTGGTTGTAGATTCATCCAGTAGTATACAGAGGCATAGGTTAAGCCCGCCTCCCAGAAGGCGGGTAGGAAGGTAGATTTGCCAGACTAAGCTCCTATGAGCTTTAAAGTCGTGGAAGCCAGGTTACATTGTGCACTGACGTGATTATTTTAAGCAAATTCGTAAATGTGCATATGCTTTTAAAATGAAACCTTAAAAATGTTAAACAAGTATACTTTTGCATACTTAAAAAATGTAAAAAAAAAAAAAAAAAAAATGAAAAATTGGAAATCATGTACATTACAACAAAACTAAAATATACTTAAATGTTATTTCTTGCATGTCACGTATTTACAGTAAATATAAATTATATGAATTATGTTAATATATATTTAAATGTAATAGCACGCATTATAACCAAATATTTTAAATGTATGATAGTCAGCAACTGAAAATAAGTGTACCTCTTTAAAAGGTAAAAAAAACAATGATTTAAATGTACTTTGAATTTAATAAAAATAGAATTACACTTATTATTTTAAAGATTTAAGATTGAAGTTTTTTGTTTTTGCTACAGCAAAATATTGTGTACAGGGGTCCTGACTCTGACACGAATGCTCAGATCTCCTGAATATAATACTTGGGCTTATTTTGATCTTCTGGTATCTTGTACAGTGTACTATATTACTGTACATACATGAAATAAATGTTAATCCAGAAGATTAGCCAAGAGAAATAAATCACACACGGCATGTTATTCGTCTGCTGATTGACAGAATGTGAAAGGTTAGCTGAACTGGTTTGCTCTTATATCACTGCTTTGCTTACCAGGCGAGCATACATGTTCTGTCGAATTTAGTGGTTAAGTGCTCTAGGTGCAACTGCTCTTTATCCACATACTAACTCCAATAAAAGGGAATTAAAGCTGCAAATGACTTTACATTGTACGTGGTCTTGAGTTTTTAATTGCTTGTCCATATATTCTCTTTTTTACATATTACCCTCTCAGACAAGAAGCTCTTGTAGTCTGGAGGGAAAAATACAGACTAAGCCCTCTTGATTATGGGACAGACTTTTCCTTCACTTTTCCTCTGACTGCCCGGACACCTCGGGGTCAACCCTTCCCTTTTAGGCTCTGGTTCCCTCAGTTGCAATCCCTCCATGAACATTGTTTGGTAATGGTGCTCAAGAATGTTTTAAGCCAGAGGAGACCCAATCAGATTAATTGAAGGGGCCCTTTGATCAAGAGTGGTATCCATGTATGAAAAATCCCAACCAATCAACAGCGATCAATTAAGGAAACAATGGTAAGGTTGAAGGGCATAACTGCCCAGCAGTAAATCTTTATTGGAAGGAACGACTAGTTATGACCCCCTGGGCACTAATCAGCAAAAAAGAACACAGGATTAAGTGAACATTAACTATGATTAATGGGGGGGAAAGCAGGGGGGAGCCAAACAAAGGCCTCGGTTGCACAAAAATGCCATGGACTGTTTCTGAACGCAAAAGAGCCAGGCTCTGGTAATATACATTATATTCGTTTCAAATAAGGTTCAACTCATATTTCAGTTCAAAAATCTATATTTTAAAAATAAACGATGAAGTGGATAATAAGCTATTCTCTGTGTTCATGATTTTGCTAGATTTTTGTAACGGGTAGGTTTAGGGGTGGGTTAGTGTGGTCATTCGTACAAATTACACCTAGTAAAATATGTTTTAATCACTAGTGATCGGTGTAAAAATCTACACACTGCATTTAAACAAAACACCCATTTCGACTGATAATCACTGTCATACGTAACGACAGACGCAATACAACACTGTCATCATTCATACTTTGCTAGAGGGCACTTACCTTTAATACATAAATATAGGTCGTATTAAGGCACTTTCACATAAAATGCATTTAATGAACTCACTTCAAAAAAGTTCAATATGAGTCAGAGGTCAGCCAAGAAGTCAGGGGTGCGTTTCCCAAACAACGATGTAACTCGCTGATAAACCACCATAGTACGATGCATTGTTTTGGAAACGAAC
>JAUMHR010000063.1:4487492-4508995 GCA_032361145.1 Enteromius fasciolatus | reverse complement strand
AATGATCTCATGAACCACTTACAATTACTAACTAACCGGTTTGTAAATAATGTAATGCTTAATTTAGAAATTATTAACTGATCCTTAATAAAGCATGAAAATACAATTATTAAGCATATTATATAGACGCTTATAAAGCAAGAATAAAGCATGTATACAGTAGCTGTATTTATAAACTGCTTACTAATGTCTATTAATGCAGGAACAATGCTTTATAAATGATTAATTAACTACTTACCAATGCTTAACTAATCATTCATAGTGTGTAGTTATTATAAAGTGTTACCCAGATATCTGCTAATGAAGCACCGTGCACCTACGCAGAGGTGGAGGCTACGCTCCTTGTTGAGTGAGCTCTCAGACCTAAGGGGCATGGCTCTCCCTGGTATAGGGATCCACCACCCAATGGGCCAGCCTTTGTTTGGAGACAGCATTCCCTTTCTGCTGACCTCCAAGCAGACAAAGAGCTGCTCGGAGCGTCTGATGCTCGGGGTGCGGTCAAGCACAGCTGCAATTGGACATCTCTGTGGGTCCTCGTGGCGTGAGGAGCACCAGTCGACGAACAGACCCCATTTCTGAGCGTAGGCCTGCCTTATTGAGGGAGCCCGAGACTGAGAGATGGTGTTAATCATGGCTGCTGGCAAGCCAGAGAGGTCTGCCGCGTCCCGTCCAGGAACCAGACGTGCAAGTTCCAGAGATCGGGCCGTGGGTGCCAGATCGTGCCCATCCCCTGAGAAAGAAGGTCCTTCCTCAAGGGGATTTTCCAAGGAGGGTCTGCCGCGAGGAGCATTAGGTTGGCAAACCATGTCCGGGAGGGCCAGTAAGGAGCTACCACCAGGCATACTTGAGCCCCGGAGGCCAGCTGTGTGCCAGTGTATCCCCACTGAGGGGCGCGTCAGTGAGGGAGTAAAACAGACGACAGTGGGAGGACTCGGGGGAGACAAAGAGGTCTATCCCTGCCCCGCCGAAGTGGCTCCAGATCAGCCATTCTCCAGGGTGGGTGGACTGAAGTATCCCTGGAATATGAACAGCACGCAGAGATTTCAGCTGCGTCTGACTCCACAGGAGCAGATGGCGGGCGAGTTGTGTCATGCGGCGGGAGCGCAGACCACCTTGATGGTTGGTGTACGCTACGGCTGCAGTGTTGTCCATCCGGACCAGCACAGGCTTGTGGAGCAGCATCGGTCGAAAGCAACGCAGGGCCAGAAGCACGGCTAACAACTCGAGGCAATTGATATGCCACAGAAGTCGAGCACCTGTGCAGGGGCCCGAGGCTGGTTGCCCGTTGCATACAGCACCCCAACCCGTGGAGGAGGCATCCGTGTGCACTACAACATGCCTGGACACTTGACTCAGGGGCACTCTGGTCCGTGGAAAGCAAGGTCTGTCCATGGGCTAAAAAGGCGGCGACACTCCGGGAAAACGCCAATCTGAAGTGTGCCACAGTGCCATGCCCATCTTGGGATCCAATCGTGTAACCAACGCTGAAGCGGTCTCATATAAAGCAGCCCCAGCGGTGTTACTGCGAGTGAGTTAGTGCGAGTGTTACACCATATGCCCCAGGAGCCTCTGAATTTACTTCAGCTCAGACATGTCAGCGTGGCCTGCGCATGCTCCCCCGTGAGGCGGGCAGTTTTTACGATCGAGTCCAGCTCCATGCCGAGAGAAGAGATCCTCTGCACTGGACAGAGTTTGCTCTTCCCTCGGTTGACCTGAAGGCCTGGATGGCTGAGGTGCCGTAGCACCGGGTCCCTGCGCAGACACAACTCCCGTGAGTGAGCCATTGTCAGCCAGTCAGAGGATGGAGCAGCTTCCGCGGACAGCCCCTGTCCTGCACCGGCTAGCGCTTCGCCGCCCGACTCGCTCTCTGATGCTACGAAAGACATCTCAACCTCTTGGGATGTTCCAAAGGAGACGCTCAGCCCGGTGGCATTCGGGAAAGCGCACTGCTCCAGCGCGGCTCTTCGTCTCACCGGGGGAAGGACGCGAGGGGAGCCGTCTCACAAACGAGAGGCGCGAACGCAATGTAGCGATAGTCATGCACTCATAATTAACGCATGAGTCATCCACAAGCCCTGCCTCAGTGGGCCTCCCGCACACAGAAGCGCATGGTCACATAGATATCTCGACCTCTCGGGAGACTCTCGACGGGAGACCTCTTGCGGCACTGCGTGCACTCAGTGGTCGAGGTCTCTTGCTGGCGAGCAAAAGACTGGCGCTCTTTGAGCCTATAAAAAGGCTGCCAGTCTCGCGGGTCAGCGGGTCAGCTGCCCAGTTAAAGATGCTGCAACGACGAGAGAGCTTGAACTCGGACAGGAACTCTGATTGTTTGTAGATTCTCTTCAAGCAGATTTGATGTCATTCAGACGAGGCTCTGAAAGCGTAAATGTGCATGTGCAATCCAGCCATGCCCTCTGAGACTCACGCTGTGATAAGGTGCACCTGGCTGTAATTATTGCACGCCAATATTCATTGGCCTTTTCCAAAGGAAGGAATTCGAAGACGACTGGTCTCTCAAGCGAGATCCCATATGTAACATCGAAGTGATTCGACTGAAAGGGTAACCCAACTGTTTTACTGTATTCTTCACGGAGGACCCTTCAAAATGCGACGCAAAAGGGTCTTGACCAAGCATCAAAATGTGACAAGTTAGTGTGAGAATGTGTTGTTAAAAATTAATCTAATTAATTAGAGGCTTAGTAATTAATTAATCGAAATGAATCGCATTTTAATCGCATATAAATATTTGACCTGAGAACCACGCTAGCTGCTATATGTTTAGTATTGAGGTGATACTTGAGGCTCGATTTGCTGTGGTGAAATGCATATTCCAATCATGCTCTTATCGATGCTTCTATCCATTTGTTTTTTTATAACAAAATTGCCCATCCACAGGGCCAACCAAAGCAGTCTCATCAGCTTCTTTATCCATGTTCACTGTGGTTTGTTTTTGTCTGAACGCTAGTTGGTGCTTCAGTATAACTGGTCAGCCTAAACTGATTCAGTGAGAAACATTCCGCGGTGCAAAAATAAGTGTGATTAAAATGCGTTTTTAAAATTTATGCGTTAATTTTGTGTAATTAATTAATCTAAAATAACGCGTTAAAGTCCCGACCCTAATTATATTATATTATATTATATTATATTTAGAGCCGGGACTCGATTAAAAAAAATTAATCTAATTAATTAGAGGTTTTGTAATTAATTAATAGAAATTAATCGCATTTTAATCGCATATAATTATTTGACCTGAGAACCACGCTAGCTGCTATGTTTAGCATTGAGGTGATACTTGAGGCTCGATGTGCTGCGGTGATATGTAAATTCCTTGTTGCATAGTTTGCACACAACCATGCTCTTATCGACTCTTCCATCCATTCGTTTTTTATAACAAAATTTCCCATCCATAGGGCCAACCAAAGCAGTCTCATCAGCTTCTTTGTCCATGTTCACTGTGGTTTGTTTTTGTATGAACACTAGTTGGTGCTCCAGTATAATCGGTCCGCCGAAACTCATCCAGTGAGAAACGTTCCGCGGTGCAAAAATAAGTGTGATTAAAATGCGTTAAAACATTTAACACATTATTTTTGTGTAATTAATTAATCTAAATTAACGTGTTAAAGTCCCGGCCCTAATTATATTATATTATATTATATTATATCATATTATATTATGTGGTTTTGTAAAAAAAAAAAAATTAATGCAGACAAAAAAGACAAATATATAAAGCATATGTTCAATTCAGAATGAATTCGAATTTGACAGTCGAGAGGCCTGGGTCGCTCTTACTGATATGCTCACCAATTATTCCCAGGTGTGCTTCACCTCTCACTGCCTGCGGCCTACAAACAGCAGAAAGTCTTGCTGACACCTGGGTAATGTGTTTGTGCTCTCTGTTATTCCAGTGACCTTCTGACATTTTGCCTTAACTACATGTACTATTACATTTTATTTTTGAGAAAGGGCTGTTCTGGCAGCACTGAGAGAGGCATTTCAGAAAACAACTGACTGGTGCACTAATCAATTTACTTCTCGAAGTTGTTATTCCAAAATTATATATATATATATATATATATATTTATATATTTACAAGTATGTATTACAACACTTTCACATTTAATTCAATGTGCTACTTGTTATTTCTAAAACCTAAACCAATAAAAAAAATGTATTAGGCTTTTTTTTTCATCCTTTTTAGTGAACAGGACAGTAAAGAATGAAAGTAAAGTGTGGGATTGAGAGTTTGGAACAGGATTGGCTATGACCATGAGTCAGGACTCAGGTCGCCAGAGGAGCAAATGCACTATATGTCTGTGCGCTCACCACTATAAGTTTGCATCTCGCAGTTCTGACTTTATAGCATACAACTGCAAGTTATAAAGTCAGTCAGATATAAACTTGTAATTGTAAGAAAAGGTTTTAGAATTGTGATTTGACTTTTTGACTTTTTTTTTTGGAAAGAATATCAGAATTTTCATGATAGAACATCACAATTGCGAGGAGAAAAAAAAATCTGAAAATAGTGTTTATTTATTTTTAGTTCTCACAACTAAAAATTATAGATAGATAGATAGATAGATAGATAGATAATTACCCTATCAGTAACTCAGCTCAGCTCTTAAATACAGCTCACTTTCTCACATCTTCGTTTTTTGAATCCCACCGCCTTCCCTTTACAGACTGAATACTGACTGAATATCCAAATTGCATTATTTTCACTACTGGTTTCTTCCTCCCGGCGGCAAGCAGGGACCCGACGGGGCTCTGAGCATCACTCAACCCTCACCTTCTAGGGGTAGATTCCCCTAGGGCTCCGTGTCCTCCGGGTTCCCTGCCTGTTCCCCGGACAGTCACTAAACAAGCTTATTATTAATTGCAGCGGAAGTGTGAACTAGTGAAACCAGTCATATTGTAAGCAGCACTGGTATACTATATTTGTAGCGAAAGCCAAAAATTCATTGTATGAGTCAAAATTATCGATTTTATTTTATGACAAAA
Organism: Enteromius fasciolatus; assembly: GCA_032361145.1. Lineage (NCBI taxonomy): Eukaryota > Metazoa > Chordata > Actinopteri > Cypriniformes > Cyprinidae > Enteromius > Enteromius fasciolatus. Next base: position 4,503,997 of record JAUMHR010000063.1, on the reverse strand, counting down.
ATCATTAGGATATTAAGTAAAGAAGTAAATTTTCTACCATAAATATAACAAAACTTTCCATTTCTAAAATGTTTGATTAGCGATATGCTTTGCTGAGAACTTCTTTTAGATAGCTTTAAATTCTATGGGTTAATATTTAGAAATATTTAGATTTTCTTTTGCACCCTCAGATTTCAGATTGCAGAGAAACACAAAGCAAACAGGATGGGACTTCATATCGAGCATCCCACCATAACATGCTTGAAAAACATCCATCATCAGATATTAATCAAGAATGTGAAGTTTGTGTTGTGTTGTGAAACACAAGCCTCATTTTCCCTTTATGGTCCAGCTGGAGTTTTGCTCGAAAGGGCCAAAAAGTCTAAAAATATATAGAGCCTGAGCCAGTGATTGATTCCTCCTGGCCCTTAAAAATAACAACATCTAATCATGTTACCAAATTGGAGCTGCATGGAAGAATTACCCAGACAACTATGAAATTCAAGATTACAGCTCCAGATAATCAACATCATTCTACACAACCTCTGTTATCTCACAGATGATTGTTTTCCTAGTAAGTCGAGTGTCACTATCAAGATCAATGCAGGAGTGCTTGATTGCTCTCTCTGATTTCTGCAAGCTGATTAAACTCAGGCTGTATCTCATATTAATGATCAAATAATCGTATTATGATGCGTTGTTAAATCTGACTGTATATTGAAGCTTGTAGCTGAATGATATGGGTGATTTAGAAAATTTCATGATTTCAACTTGGATTTTCTGCTCTGTTGTCAATGCAATGTTATCTCTTACCGCTCACCAGAACATTGAATATTGAATGAAGTCATGAATGAAGTGTGATGCCACAGTGCTAGTATGGTCAGGTTAGTTGTTAGATTATGCCAATGCAGTTGCTAAGTGGAGCAGTTATTTGCTTAATTGTTCTGGGACGTTTCCGCATGGTTCTTTACCAGGCCAAGACTCTCAACAGACTGTAAGCAGTTTCATGCCTACTATTAAAATTCATCTTGGTTGATCTGAGCTGACCAAACTTGCTGTTTCAGTACCATAATGCAATGCACTGTTGGAAAAAAAAAACGTGCTAATCACAACTAAAACCATAGTAACTTTGTCACACATCCATCATTCCAACCACACTGGTTCAAGAATGATTTCATGTGGTATAGTATTACTGCTAATTAATCACTTTTAGATCCTATTAATGTCAGGTAATTGCTAGAAATAATAAAGATGGCATCTGAGGAATACTATTTTGCTATATTTACAGATGTTAGATTAAATCATTTATCTCTGGGTTACTAGAGCACATTTACACATGCTCAATCTTGGATAAATGCATTCATGCTTTCTGGATAAACTAAGGATAGGTTTATCACAGCAATGTACTAAACACCATAAACTGTAAACAAACAAAAAGATGGATGATGCATTGCACTTTATTCTACCATAGAAAATGTAATCCTTGAATCAAAGTGAAAATGACCTCATTTGGAGAAAGTCTGCGCAGTAGTGATTCATTTGGAAAAATAGTCTGATTGATTTATTTGTAGCCAGAGTCTACAAAGTAGTGATTCAACTGAAGAAATAGTCTGCGCAGTACTGATCGGAAGTCCCGCCCTAACTCCCACAGACCCAATCACAAGCTCAAAATTACCACGTCTCAGTTTTATAGCATCTAGTAACAAACTAAAAGCAAACGTATTAGAAAAAACAAACACTTGAACATACATCAGCGTGATAAAAAATAAAGGTACCTAAAATGATGGAAACTCTTTGGGAAAAGTATTTGGGAAAAATATTATGTGCAAAGAGTAATTACATTTTTTTTTGTTCAGCTTACTGTTATGTAAACAAGCAGCCAAAACACATTTTTCCCCTTTTTAGTTGAAAACAGTATTAAGTACATAACATGACCTACTTAAGTCAATGCGTTTTGTTAGCAAGAAAATATGCGTCTTACCATCGGTCAAGAGCTTTTCAACCACACAAGTTGCCATTAGCAAACACAGAATCACTGAACTATGACGGAGCTTGAGACCACAGTTGGCTAACAAGGCTTTTGGGGACAATGTACGACTCATTCCAAGTGGTCAGTGGACACACATCACTACTTGAACTCATTTACACCTCAAACTGCATTATGTGATGTATTCTAACACAAATGATGTGAAACAAGTTACATCCTAAAGTTTAATAGGGTTTTATCGGTGCATCGTTGAGAAGCTGTTGGTTACAGTCATTTTATGCTTGCTTCAATATTACAGAATTGATGTGTGGTGACAGGTGTGTGTTCTGGCTACTTTAACTGTGTGTATAAATATCTCTGTTATAATAATAGTGGTTTTGAAAGAGGAAAGGTTTATAAAAGTCTGATCCAGCCTGTTACCACTGTTACAGCCTATAAAAGAGTCTTGTGTAACAAGGGTGTGTGTGTGTCTGAGTTCAGATACTGACATGTAAGAGACACACAGAACTCCTGGAGCCCGAGACCGTGTGATCTCACAGACTGGAAGTCCTGTACATAAATCTTGGCCATTTAGAAACGGAAAACTGGTGCCTGCTCTCCTGTGGGGGGAGCAGCTTATAGACTAAACAATACTGACCCGGCTGCTGACCTGGCCACTTTTATAACCAGCCCAGAAATGAACTCTTGGGACAGCCTCTGACTCCACAGTCAACCCCCACATAACCTCCAGTATATGAGGTTTCCCAAGAATCCAGAAAAAGTGTTTTTTTCTTTTAAGATCACCAAAAGGACAAACCTACATCTCTGAGCACCTCACATGCATAACCTCCTGAAAGAACTCATTTCACTGACAATTAAAATGAACAAGTGAATGATCTAGTGGCATGTGACTGAAAAATGGGACTCAAGCTGTCCAAAAAAAGAAAAAATATATATATTTAGTTGCCATTTCAACTAGATTTAATATGCAACTCAGTGGTTATATATTTATAAGATTTATAAGATTTAAATTTCAAATGGAGGCAATTTATTTTTTTCTATTAGTCCACAGAATATTAAGCAGCACAACCATTTTCAACACTGATAATACTAAAGAGTGGCATATCAGCACATTAGAATGATTTCTAAAGTTATTTTTCCTCACCCTTTCCACAAAAATATTAAGCAGCACAATAAGAAATGAGTAGCAAATCAGTATATTAGAATGATTGCTGAATGATCGTGTGACACTGAAGGCTGAAGTAATTCAACTTTGCATCACAGGAATAAATTGCATTTTCAAGTATATTAAAATAGAAAACAGCTATTTTAAATAAAAATAATATAAAAATTTTTTGTGATGCTTTTGATTAAATAAATGCAGTCTTTGTGTTCATAACAGCCTTTTTTATGTGACGATCCAGGTCAGTCTCTAAACAGCCATGACCCTGTGACACACATCCAGCAAGAACAACTGAAACACGACTCCTCTCCCACAGGAAGTTTACCGGCGTCTGCTCTTTGTCATACACAGATTCACACGGCTGTCCAACCTGATCGAATAGCAATTCGTACAAATTTTACGAGATGGCTAATTCGTACAAATTTGTACAACCTCTCTCAAATACGAATTCATACGATTTCTTCTAAATCGTACGGATTTTACGAGATGCCAATTCGTATGAATTTGTATGAATGACCTAAACCTAAGCCCACCCCTAAACCTACCCGTCACAAGGTTTTAGACAAATCGTACGAGTGAGATCGTATGAATTAGCACAAATTTGGCACCTCGAACGAATAAGTACAAATTGTTCGTGAGACTGTGTTGGACTGTCACTTTGGCCACAGCTGCTTCTGTTGACCACAGATTATTGTCCTTTTATACGAAGCGCCCGCCCATCAGTCTCACAAACACACTGATGAGGTGTAGTTACGAAGTCTTACACACAGCCTTGTCATAATCCTGTTTTAGACATGTGCTCGCAGTCTTTCGATCTTATCGCATCTGATACTCTGTGTTGAAGGCATGCCATTAATCATGTCACCAACAGAAAGCCTTATCTGCAAACCAGAATTCATAATCCCACGCAATAAATCAGCTCTGACTAATACATGTAAGCAAACCTATTCATGTTCAACCAAGCTAACCTAATCTTCACAAAACAAAAACAAAAAGCTCCTCATGTAATCTCCATCGATGCAGCGTTTACTTCAACGTGCAGAGAGGCCTGAATTTGATCAGATTAGGCATTTGACAGGAGCTATCAAAGCGAGCAGCCCCGAAACTTTAATAGTACACGTACAGCCGGCCCCAAACAAGCTGGCGGTCCTTTGTCACTTGGCAGCTTCGAGCCATTGCGCTGATGGGGCCACATTGATGTTCGGATTAGGGCACGCCTCTGTGATCAAGTGCTCAAATACTAGATAAAAACTACAGAAACACCCTTTAATCCTCACAAACCACCTCTAAACAGGATCTTAAGGGGAAGAACATCGTCACAGTGGATTCTTTTCAAAACGGTCCAGTGTCTTTGGCTTAATTCTGGTGCTGCTGCAGGCGGATTTGTTTTTGGCATCTGAAAGCCAAGGTGAAGGAGCTGAGGGGAGGGCAAGCACCTTTCCCTGCTTGATAAAGCTTTAGGTTGTGAAGTCCTGAAAGAATTGTAACATTTTACACCTTCTGCGTACATGATTGTATTAGTAGCAGTATCATTACTATTATTGCTTGATTTGAACAATTTTTTTCAATAGGTATATACTGACATATTTTAAATGGTATCTTTAAAGGGTTAGCTCTCTATAAAGTTGACTCAGCGCATCTAAGGATTTTAAGGTCAACAGTAGAAAATTATTCCTAATGCACACTGAAACGCATTATTTCACAAATCTTGATATTACATCCATGAATATGAGTCTGTCTTGCAATACGGTTGTTTATGATCCAGATCCAGAAATGTAGTAAAAACACCAGTAAAACAGTCCATGTGACGATCCACTTCAGTTTTGCGACGCTAGGAGAGTACTTTTTTTGCGCAAGGAAAACAAAATTAGCATATCATCAGCATACCATTCTTCTCCTGTGACTTACGTCTTCTGCCATTTTAGAGAATCTCAACACAATGCATACGCACACTTTAACGTATTCGACATAATCAGCCTTATTTACATTCGAGGGGAAAAAATGTGCATGGTGTACATATACGTCTTTGTGCAAAAAAAGTACTCTCCTAGCGACGCAAAACTGAAGATGAGCCACTGATGTCACACGGACTGCTTTACAGATGCTTTTACTATGTTTTTGAATATCATTTCAGTTGTGTTGCTGTCTATGGAGGGTCAGATATCATCAAAAATATCTTAATTTGTGTTCTGAAAATGAACATAGGTCTTATGAGTTTGCAACGACATGAAGGTACGTAAGTCATTTTTGGGTGAGCTAACCCTTTAAGATATGAAAAGTTATAGTCTTATATATACATTATGACAGCATGACGGAAACTTCACTTCTGAAAGCTGAATAAATAAGCTTTCCATTGAAGCTTGTTTACATTGCAGCTCAAACAATTAACTTTAAACTAAATAATATGATTTTCCCTGAAATTATACATTTGCCCTTTTACAGTTCAATGCTGAATGAGCAATAAAGATCTTTGCACCGTTTTAGGCTGAATATGAATCTAATAAGATATTAGACATGCATAGAGTACATAATATCACATTTCTGGCCACATTTCGCTCACCTTTCTGGCCAACTTCAGTATTAGTCTAGTCTTTTCTAATCTCTTACATTGTTTGTGTTCCTTAAAAGTGCAAAGTCTGGCTAAACAGCATTCCTGGGATGTACCTATGACACAGATACATTTATATCCCTTCAGCATGCCTGTGCCATCAATCATCAGAGCAGTCACTGCAGGCCACATTCACACGAGCTAACTTGAGTTTATAACAGGTTAAGAGATGTTTGAGCTGAGCATAATCATGGACAATGGGAACTAGTGAGTTCAGATGTGTTGATTTACTATGAATCACATGTAGCATATTTCACTGAAAGCTAACACAACTTAAATAACCACAGGCATCGCAGGTTCACTCCCTGAGGAGATGAAGAATGAAGATCCTAAGATCATTTCCTGAATGAAAATTAAAATTCATGTTCTCACCATTGTGCTGTTATGGACCTTGATGGGCTTCTTTTCTGCGTGGAACACGAGATGATAAGGAGAATGTTCATGCTGCTCTTTTCCACACAATGAAAGGGGATGGGGACTGGTGCTTTCAACCTCCACCATAAAAGTATCATAACAGTGCTAAATTTAAACTATTCTAAAGCCATATGATATTGTTTGAGTGACAGGCACTCAAACTTCCCAGCGGCCTGCTCAGGTTTAAACCCTGGGGGTCATGACTGGTCACGTGACATGCAAAAACCAATGATTTTACAAGTCAGAGTTGCACAGGCTATATTTCCTATTATAAAAAAAATACAAATAAAACCTTTTGTTTTTTTAATTTATTTTTTATTTCTTTATGTAATACACATTTTAATAGACAGTAGTAAAGGACACTTCAGTGCCAGTTAATCTAGTGTGATTTCCGAATAAGGAAAGGCAATGAAAGTAAGATTTTGAACCTTTTTACAAATCGTCCAAATGTAGGATAAAAAAAGAGGCTTTGTTAACAAAGTGTAAATGTATTGAGAATTGCTGTATTGTGGCTTAGTCTCTGTCTCCCCCTATTGGCCTCAGTTATTAATTTGCAACACTCAAGACACATTAAGGTATTTCATATTATATTTATGCAGTTTTTGTTGTTTATGAATAATAGCAAAATACCTCCCACTCTCTCACTCTTGCTTTTCCTATATCTCTCCATCAACAGGTAACTTTGACTGACTTGAGTCGTTAATCATGGAGACGGGCGGTCGTGTTAGTGCTGGGGGGCTGGTGATTTTGCTGCTGTAACAATCATCCTCTACAAACACATGGAGGTAAGCCCAAAACACCACTGGAGATCTGTGTGAGAGTTTGTGTGTGTAGCCTTTTACAGTGCATGCATTAAAAACCTCACATTCTTACACTCAGACACTTTGAGCTTTGTATACCCATTTTTATTTTGAATTATAATATAATAATGATATAATGAAATAATAATATGGTTGAAAAGCTTGAATGAGATCATCCTTTATTTACTAGCAGCAGTCAGCTAAACAAGGTCAAGTTTCCCCTTGCCTCCATCTTTTTTCCAGTACATGAATCCCATGCACTGGTACCAAATTGAATTTCCACACCGCCTCTGCCAGTCGCTGGCAGCTCCATAAACACGCTGAAGAGCATCGTGGGCAATTTATGCGCATTGAAATTGAGCTCTCTGAGGATGAGAGCAGCACCTTGTCATTGTCACAAACATTTGAGTGTGGTCAAGGTGACATCTTTGTTATCATCTGCCATCTTTTATTAGGCAAAAAAAAAAAAATTCTTTGCGTTTTTATCAAAATTTAAACCAAGTCATGTTTTATGCATCATAACCACTGAGACAGTTTATGGCAAAGTTAAGGACTTTGTACAGTTACAGCGGCTGGGGGCTATTTTGCCTATTTATATGTTTATATCAGCTGTTATTTTCAGGAATAATATGTGTTTGAGGCAAGTTGTAGATATATTATAATTATTTAAAGTGTGTTTAGATTTCTTTAAGCTTAATCATCATGCTAATAATGATAATACTAAATGCTCAATACTTTAATAACAATAATAATAATTAATAATAATAATAATTTGTAAAGATATTTTGTTAATGTCCTACAGTAAATATAATACAACTTAATTTTTGATAATAATATGTATTGCTAAGAGCTTCATTTAGACAACTTTAAATGTGCTTTTCTCAATATTTAGATTTTTTTTTATTTTTTATTTGAATTTAAATTTATTGATTCATTTAATTTATTTTCAATGTTCAAATAGTTGTATGTGGACCTCGCAAACATTACTTGAAACAAACATCAATTGAAAGCTTATTTATCTAATCTCAACAAATTATGACTGGTTTTGTGGTCCAGGGTCACATATATGAAATATTAAATCATCACTGTGATCAAATCCCTGATGTGAGATTTATTATTTTTTATACATTTTAACAGATACTGTTTTGATAACTGTAAGCTTGATTCTTATTTATATATATATATATATTTAGCTAATGCTATTTTGTATGTGTAATTTATTAGTAATGACTTTTTACCTTTTTATCCTTTATGTGTTGCAGTGGGAGAGTTGTTCTGTATTTCGTGCTGTTCCTGTATTTTAACATTTTTTAGAAAATACCTGCGGGGGAGGAGGGGCGTAATTTTAACTCTTTAACAGATATCTTCCAATGGTTTAACATCACATTCATTTAACCATAAAATACAGTCAAATGTATGTTTTTGTTTGTTTGTTTGTTTGTTGTTTTTTTGCAGATTTATTGTTTTTTAACTTCTATTTTATGGTGAAAAAAATAATTTCTGGAAGACTAACACATCACCTTGCATATGCATTTTATGCACCTTGCAAATATTACATTTTATTTTTTATGCATTTTGTCTGTATGACCCTGCTTAAGTAATGGTTACTTAAGTGATTACTTGAGTAATGGTTTATGCAAAGACCACTTAAAATTAACTTTTAGGATTTTTAGTTATTAGCATTTGTTATGGTTTAGAAAGAAAGAAAGAAAGAAAGAAAGAAAGAAAGAAAAAGTAGCTGAAGTAATCATCATTATATCAACAGTAAAATATGGTAAAAAATTACATTTTCACCACATTTTTAACAGGCAATTATGTATTTATTTATTTTGAACGCTACATTTTACCCGGATATTCAATGTCATTGAATCAAATTTTGATTTTGAATAATAGTGGCTTTAGCTGCTTTGTGAATGAAGCTTGTTGTGTGACCGTCTGCTCCTCTAATAGTTCAGTGTAGCTCTGCTGTGAAAAGTCACTTCACACACACGATAGGTCTTTTGTGTTGTTTTACACTAGCGGCATTCCTCGTGACGTCAGAAACAGGCCCACGAGAGTGCGTTAGAAAGTCCAAAGGTTACTGTTACTGTTCGGCCCACTGCACCAGTGTAATGAAGTCCTCCTTCATGTGATAGCATGCTGTGTCTCCTGGCAGTTCCTCTCTCAAAGCTGCTTTCTTTTCTTCCTTCAAAAGGCCCAAACAAAAAATATGTCCTCTCTGACTCGAGTGTTGCCATGGGACCAGTCAAACTACATATTTGCTGCCGCTCTTCAGTGCCCCGTGGGCGACTCTGACTGTAATTATACATTAGACACAGCCTCAGTGTCATTTTATCACTTGCGTTTAACCGGCTCATACATAGTTCATACATGAAATCACATGGAAAACAATCCAATTATACTGTTGACAAGAATCAGCCAGACTGAATGTAACCTAAAGATTATTAGATATATCTCTTTGCCAGTGACCAAGAAAAACATATTGTCATTGATTATGATAATAAATTATTTTTTGCTGCCCTGTAATGCCAGAATTGATGCTGTCGATATGAATTACTCTGTGAAATGTGTGGTTAGTGCTCAGTTTGATTCTTTCTCGCAAACACCAAAGTTCAGCACAGGGTGGCGCTAAAGGACACGGGAATATTTCAGGACACACTATTCTTATGTTTTGAGCTTCGAAAACCTGGACACATTCTGGAATCAATTTCGCGTTTTATGTTGCTTAAAGACTTCTCGCATGACATTGAAGCATATTCAACAAGTATAGAAGAAGAAAAAAATTCAAATACATAAATCAATTAGAATATATATGTGAAAATTTCCTAAAAATATGAATAAAATGTTTTTTTTTTTGTTTGTTTTTTTTAACTTAAATCAATTACAAAACCATATATAGGCTAAATAAATGTCGTCCTGCCAAACTGAGCTATCAGTGGAGAAGAGCCTTGGTGAGAGAGGTAAAGAACCACCCAAAGAAGTTGTAGAAAGTCAATCATCACTGCAGCCCTCCACCACGGGGCTTTATGGCAGAGCGGCCCGACGGAAGCCTCTCCTCAGCGCAGGACACATGAAAGCCTGCAAGGAGTTTGCTAAAAAACACCTGAAGGTATAAAAAATAAGATTCTCTGGTCTGATGAGACCAAGACAGTACTTTTTGGCCTCAGACTGGCCAAAGGTTTACTTTCCAACACGACAATGACCCTAAGCACACAGCTAAAATAACGAAGGAGTGGCTTCACAACAACTCTGTGACTGTTCTTGAATGGCCCTGTCAGTATGGGGTGCTGTGTGTACATTAATGAGGGGAAAAAAATAACTTCAATGATTTTAGCAAATGGCTGCAATATGACAAAGAGTGAACACTTTAAGGGGATCTGAATACTTTCCATACCCACTGTATATGCATATCATACATGTTTCATTTCAAAGAGACCTACACTCTTGATCTTAATTGTAAAAAAAGCCTATGTTTTTTTATATTTTAAGAAGAAAAAGAAAAGCAAACAATGCCCACTGCACATGTATTAGATCTAAGATGTATGGTTTGTGGAATAATTTGGGAAATGTCTGCGCTTCGGTTGATTGTGGACTCAGTTGAGGAGAGCAGCTCGTTATTGAAGCTGAAAGTCTTTGATGTGGCATGAATTCCTCACAGATGTTCCCCTGCTCTCCTGAGCAACGGCACAGACCTCGCTCAAACCTGCCTGCAGTCCTAGAACATTTACATGAGTTTTGTTTGCTGCATAATTACTTCTGATTTGTCTTAATTCATAGTTTTAAAGACTTTAATATTCCGACAGTAGTGGGAAACAGTATGGCTGAACAAAAACTTTTGTGATCTCCTGAAAGTGAAGATGTCTTCCAGTAGTTATTTCAATGTAACACTGAAAAAGACGAAGGCAAACTAGAGCGTTTTTAAATGTAAGTATTATTTCTTTTTAAAATCATGACAAGAAAAGAGATGAGAAGAAGCCATGTGGAGCTCAGCGTGGAGTTTGAGATGAGAGGGAGAGAGGGGGCAGTAATTACACACAAACACACCTCCCTCGGCCTCAGGGGGGGTCAGCTTGTAAAGGAAGGAAGTCATTTACAGAACAAAAACAGAGAAGGCCTCTGGAAAAAAAAGAGGCAGTTTGTGAAAAAGAAAACAAAGGCAGACGGACAAAGAATAAGGAAATGTAAATGTGGCATGGACTTGAGGAAGCATCAGAGGAAGAGCCTCAGTATCCGTGCCTGGAATAGAGATGGAGGGGAAATGTTTGCTTCATGGCCTGCCAGCACACAATACCTGACCACCCCAGCCAGCCAGCAGCCCCAGACCAGACCAGCACAGCGGACGTCCTGATGAGCACAACGGACTGAATAACAGACTGTTACAAACACACACACACACACACATATATATGATTATACTTAAAAATCATTAGAAAGTTATAATTACAAATAAAAGTACACACACACGTGTGTGTCAAAGAAATCAAGATGTCTGCATCAAAAGAGAAAATCACAAAATAATAAATCAAGAGTCTACTTTTTAGGGTTTCCAATAAGTGTTTGGAGAATAAAATGTCATATATATATATAGCGATATTTATTTTTGGCTAAAAAAAAACTAAATTGCAACGAACCTAAAACAGAAAACGTTTGCATTTTTTTTTTTTAAAGAAAACTTCTTAATGTTTGCAAGATTATTATTTAATGCAAACCTAAAAACACATTGCCTATACTAAAATAATATATAATGTGCATTTGTGCATCCGTTGTGTGGATGCACAAAAAAAGACACGTTCCTAAAAAGGTCATCATATCTGTCATTCCAGAGATGTCAAGATGAGTTGATTTGATCTTTCCTGGTCCTGTATAAATCCATGAGTAAACACTGGGTCAGAGAGGGTTTGTAACTGAGCTGTGAAGAGAGTATTTGTAGACGCTGATGATCGAGTACTGCAATCAAAAAAAGACACAATGCATGCACATGTAAATACACACACTGTGCCAGAGAGCGGCTGCGCGGAGGACAGGGAGGATCATGTTCACATTTGTTTCAGATTTCAGCCATGTAAACAAAGGGAGGCAGGCAGACATGCTGGGGCCCGTTTAAATTAGGCCCCAATAAGATCTGTCAAATCCACAAGCCCAGAGCTTCTCGCAAAGCCCAAATCGAATCAAAAGCAGCCTTTTGATGGTCTCCGAGTTTGGTCTCTGTAACAATTATTTTTGTTTTAATAATCATTCCCTGGTTTTGGGCTGGAAGACACAGCAGAGCTTTGGTGGGAGGGAATGGAGTCTACGCACACACATACATTAAGGGAATAGATGCAGCAGGGTTTCTCCAGTCTCTTCTCGAGCCCAAGAATGATATCATGCATTCTGGGGAGTGTGGGAGCGAGTTTAAGCTCCGTCCTTGATTTGCTCCACTCAAAATGAATGACCTGAGAGGCACGTCCATTAGTGAAGAATGTGCTGCAGTCAAGTTGCGCTTCGGTTTAAAGGGGTCGTATCCTGAGGAATCCAACCTGCCTTGATCTTCTGAGAAAAGGGCTTATTGTTTAAAAACGTACTGAAATGTTCAGAACTAAAGACTTCCTCCTCTGTGGAAAAAAAAAAGAAAAAAGAATGAAGTAAGCTTTAAAAAAATAACATGTTCTGATTTTTTGATGCAGTTAGTGGGAAATCAGAAAATAAAACCATGAAGTCATAGTGAGATAATAAGGAGGAAGTGAGAAAAATGCTGTTATTTCTGTGCCAAAACAACTAATCGTTAAAGAATCAGATCCTGTCCAACCAATATGCTACCTATATCATTTGTCCAAATCCCTGATATACGACTCATCAGAGTGTACAGTATACTACAAATGTGCCTCTATTGGAGACCGGACATTTTCATAATGTTTTTATCTCCATCGTAATTCGGGTTTTGTGTAGATTAGTTGGTAGCATACTAAGTTATACACGCTGATATGTGATCCCAAAAAACGCACATGCTTCTAAAATATTTTTCCATGACAAATCATGATTCGTATGAAAAACACCTAGTAAAATCTAGAAATTACCATGAGATCTGTGTAAAAAGTCCACACATTGTATTTAAATAAACACACATTTTGATTGGTAATGACAGTCATGCGTCATTTCTGCTGTTGCAGAATTCCCCGTTCCTGCTTCGCGTAAAGAACTGCGTAGGTTCCTGGGAATGGCGGGTTACTATAGAAATATTTGCAGAAACTTCTCAACTGTCGTGAATCCGCTTACGTCTCTCCTAAGTCCTTCGTGTCCATTCAGATGGAATGATTTGTGTCAAAATGCTTCAAATTGACCCCAGAGGATAAAAGGTGTTAGCGGATTTTAGGGTAATAGGAGGGTTAAAAAAGTTTAGGACATAACACGGTGCTTGCACAAATGACCTATAGGGTCGTTTCTTGTTGGAGGACAGGCTCTTATAAGAAGCTTCATTTATTGTTTATAAGCAGAATTTTTTACAAGCAGCTAAGGTATGTTTCTAACAAGGTCTTCATTTCTCATCTTAACAGTTTCAGCAGTTAATAACTTGCAAAATAAAGTTTCCAAAGGAGTTTTTTGTTTGTTTGTGGTAGTGATGCCATGTAAGAATCCCTGGGTTCTCCCATAACTATGGTAATGGGTTAGGTTTAAGGGTATTTCCAGTGTTAGCACCTAGAAATGACCAAGTTATTGTATTTACTTGCAGAATAGAAATGTCAAATAAAGCGCTACTTATAATATATATAAATATATTTGTAGGTTTAGTTTGTAGTTTTTATTAAAGTTTTGTTATGTGCTTTTGTCATTTTTTCAGTTTGTATTTATAGTTAATCATTTTTGTCTTCACCAGATTGTAAACGGATTTCAGTTAGTTGCTAGGGCTGATTGTTCATTGGATATTTATATTTTGTTTTTGTTTTTTATTTATGTTATATATTTCATTACCAGAAAGTTAAAAATAATAATCCCAATGTGAAGATCTGAAGTAAATGACTTTTTATACAACAGAAATATATATATATTAAAAAAAAAAAGTTTCTTCATGGAACCAAATGTGTATTTTGCAAGGTTGTTTTTACTAAAATACGTGGCTCATACAAACAGAGAAAGAGAGAGGATAAAAAATAATATACATAAGTTGGCCTCAGCTGAAATTACAAGCCTGATATCTAAATGCATCGAACAAAGAGGGAGCTTACAGAGGAGGAAATTATTAAGTCAGCACATGGAGGCCAGCTTTTCTCCCTTGGGCTGCAACTTTCATCAGGATCTGGACACTTTTCACTTCCTGTCCATGGCAACAGACTTAGAAGGGCCCCAGTAAACAAATCCAAAAGATCTCATTCAGTGGCTGTTCCTGCAGCTCAGTGCACAGAAACAAAACACAACTGCCACAAAGTAACCTTATTCTAGGATTTACTTATAACTCGAGATGCTTAGCTGTGCAAACTGGCCATTGTGGGTGTTTGCTTGGGTACAGCTTACTAGCATATTACTAGCAGGTTACTTATCAGAAAAGCTCTCAGAACCAAAGCGTATGTGATCACTAGATGTGTCTCGGGTCATGAAGGAGACAGTGTGTGACCCGGTGCCCACTAACAGTGATAAGACAATGCCCGCTCTGGCTTTTCCTCAGCTGGCCGGTGTGGGAAAGCACTCGCCCCTCCCCGTCCCGTCAGAGGATGTGGAGGCTCAAAGCTGTTATCTGCTCACAATAACATCCTGGTGTATGTACCACACTGTTCTGTCCAAGGGAAGTTGGACACAAATAAAAGACGGTACAATCAAGGACAGGGGTGGAGGGAGTGACAGTAAACACAAGAGCTATTTACTGAGGTCAAAGCAGGGGAATATTACTGCCAAAGTCTTCAGCAGGCACCCCAGACATGTTTAAAGAGTTTGTATGAAACTGCAGAGAACAGGGTAAAAAGAAATACAAACAGAAACTGAAAATAGAAACATATCTGGTAACACTATTTAAACCTATTTAAACCTATTTGTTGCTTATTAGCATCAGCATTAATTACTGCTAGAATTTATTAGTAGTAATTCAACACATATTAATGCCTTATTCTACATCCCTTATACTATTAATAAGCAGCAAATTAGGAATTTATTGAGAGGGAAGTCAAAGTAAATAGTTAAAAAGTGTTACCTATTAAAAAGTGAAACGTAGAAGAAACATATTTATTTAATTAGAAACGTATTTATTTATGTATTTTTATTTGTGCCTGTGTGCAGTAATATTTTCATGACAAACAAGCATGCATTTTTTCTGTAGTGATCTACATTTCGAAAGTTTGAAACATTTATACTTTTATTCAGAGACGATGCATTAAATTGACCAAAACATGACCGTAAAGCATTTATTATGTTATAAATCATTTCTATTTTAGATCAGTTCTGTGATTTTGAACTAATCATCAAAGAATTGTGAAAATAATCACTGCAAAAAAAAAGAAGAACAAAGAAAACAAATGAATGAGCACAATTGTTTTTAACACTGATTATGATGATAATATTTCTAAATGTTTCTTGAAAACTAAATCAGAATATAGAATGATTTCTGAAGGATCATGTGACACTGAAGCAAAATTTTAGCTTTGCCATCATAGAAATAAATTATGTTAAACTATATTGAAATGTAAAAGTTACATTTTCATTATACAGTATTTTACAATATTACTGTTTTGCCAAATAGCCTCTGTGAGATAAAAATCTTACAGACCCCAAACAGTGTGTGTGTGTGTTTGTGTGTCACTACTATATATTACTAATAAAAATAAAATAAATTCAAAAATGTAAACATTCAGAAACACTACTGTAAAGTCATTTTGAGGGAAAATAATACGGTGCAAAGATCCTAAAGGCCTTAAAAGGCTTGATTTTCTTAATTCGAAAGATAATTTTCTATTATTTTATTCTTTCAGTTTCTAAGTGAAATGTGGCGAGATGCAGCCTGTGGGGAAGTGCACTGCCTGATGGGTCCAGACAAGAACGGCTGTATCTGCACCTGAATGACTCTAAAAACAACACCTACAGCAGAAGACAAACAACAGGTGTAGAAGCAAGCCCAAACAAGCAAACAGGAAAGAGCAGAGGCAGCTGTCTAACACTGCCTCCAGACAGGAAAGCTCCTCTTCAGACAGCAAGTAGCCTGACAAAAAACAGGAAGGCACATACTCATACTGTAGTGCGCAGGTCCACGGTAGACTAAACCAATAATTACATGCACTTGTGTCATTACAAACTTCTGTAGATCACAAACATGAGAAATGTTAAAGAATATCCTGGCTTCGACCCATAATATCAGCTAATGGTGATCATAAAACTAGTCCACTATAAATTATATGATGCAGTCACTTTGTGAGACTGACATTAAAGAATGTGGTTGCCAGAACTTGACCATATTAAAAAGGACAGTAGCAATATAGCAATACTTACATATATATTGAATCACTGGGTCATTTGATGAAATTAAAGGGATAGTTCACCCAAAAATGAAAATTTGATGTTTATTTACTTACCCCCATGGCATCCAAGATGTAGGTG
>JAUMHR010000063.1:4463676-4477279 GCA_032361145.1 Enteromius fasciolatus | reverse complement strand
ATACTATATAGTACCTACTGTTTTAACGGTCGAGTAGTACGTTCGGTTTTAAATGTAGTACCTACTTAAGCAGTATGTGATTTCGGACGCAGCATTTGAGTTTATTCGCTTCATAGCAAACGCTAATTCATGTCATGAGAGGGGCTTCTGCCAGGCACTTCCAGTCTCTGTACGTCGCAAAGGATATGTCTCCCTTGGCTACAGTGGAGCAAAGCGGGTTTAAACACCTCGTTAAAACTCTCAACAAAGATACACTGTGCCGTTGCGATAAATTTTTTCTAAAACTGCGCTGCCAGACATGTACAAGACATGACCTGAAAAGGTTAACATGCTCGTGTTTCTTAGTAAGAACTTAAGAGTAAATTCATGTTCATATAGTGACATGACAAGATCACTAAGATCACCTCATGCTACCGTGTTTAGGAGAGTTCTATTTTCATTTCAACAACCTGTTGTTTACATTGACACATTGCACATTAAAATATTTGTTTACAGAAGATGCAAGAAATGCACTGTTTATATTATTTACAGCATATACAAGAGTTATTTTATTTAGAAGAGATACTGCTTATTTTCTACTTTTAATAAGAAAAACATTGAAAATAATTTTTTTTTTATTATTATTTTTTAAATATTTTTAATATTTATTTTTTTACTTTTTTTTAAATTTCAGTTATTTCCTTTAATTATTTTAAAATCAAGTAACAGCATCACAAAGCTGTACTTTAACTCTGCTTGATAAAGCATGTGTAGAATCCATCCACTGTTAGATCACTGGCATCAGATAACGTTGTGCCACTCAAACTGAGTTTTCCATGTCTGAGGCTAAACTCCAGCTGGGCGAGAGGAACGGGAGTCTCCGGTGTCCCTGCACCCTGGCCCGAACTCTCTCTCTCTTTCTGTCCGAGTCCAGCCTGGCCAGGCCTTGGTTTCCCCATCATACAAAGACCTCAGAAAAGCTGGCCAAAAACAATACAGGCCTCCCTCAAAGCACTGCCAAGAAAGCCTGAGCCGACATGACTTAAAAATACGTTTAGGAGGATAGCTGGGGCCGGACTGCTGGAGATAATTAAAAACACAGACCCTTTCAGATGTTTACACTGCAGGTCTAAAAAACTCTGGGCCAAAGCACTCGAGCAGTATGAGGCCAAAATAGATATAAAAAAACTAGTGAGCTGCCATGCTGTCCTCTGAGGCAGCATCATAACCAAATGAAACCTTTTGTCAGGATCATCAAAGATTATTGACAATTAGCATAGGATTGGTGGGAAAAACTACCTGCACATCCATGCAGCCTAGCACTGATAAGAGCAGAGAGAGCCGCAAGAATCATCACATTCTCATATCTGTAATGCTTATTTTGATCTTTAACATTAGATCTTTCCTATTCTTGACACAAAATTAATGCTCAAGGTTGATTCAATACTACTCACTAATTCGCTGACTTGCTTAATGCTTGAATTAAACATAAAAGTTTTAGGAACAGAACAAATAAGACTGATGTATCCATGCTGTAAAAGAAAAAAGCCCAATACAATAGACAATAAAAAGTACAATGACTTATTCATCTATATTAAACTTTGATCTTTTATTAATAAAAATGAATAAGTATGTTTAACTCTTGTTTAACACAAATAAATACGGATTTCCCCCTAGGCTACCTTAAAACGATCATAGTTTCTGGTTTATTAAATATGATCTGCTCTGCTCTGTTTTTCCGCTCAAGTTACGGCCAATAAAAATGTTTTCGTATTTTTAAACTAAAGTTGCTACCATCACATAACCCTCCCAAACAAGCAATTGTCAATGCAACCAGAGGTACAGAAATTGAAAGTTGTGCGTACTCTTCTGGTGACTAAATTTGTGGCACGCTGTACGCGAATCCTTGCATATAGTTTATACAACGTATGCTTTGGGCTTCTGTAGGCAGCATTATGATATGCTTTTATGATATGCAACATGATTTTTCAAACTGTTTTGA
This sequence comes from Enteromius fasciolatus, assembly GCA_032361145.1. Classification (NCBI taxonomy): domain Eukaryota; kingdom Metazoa; phylum Chordata; class Actinopteri; order Cypriniformes; family Cyprinidae; genus Enteromius; species Enteromius fasciolatus. The sequence goes on along the minus strand of JAUMHR010000063.1, from coordinate 4,475,298 downwards.
TGATGGAAACATGTCTATGATGCCGTAAAATCCTGACTCTTGAGGCAGCTCACTAGTTTGTGAAACAGAGCACCAAAAATGTACCAAAAATGGCAATCAGCAACCCCCACCACAAAATCAGCAGTCTTATCGAAAATCCCTATTTTGTGTGGCGCAGTGCAGATAACAAGAGAGTTCAAAGGCACATGTGGCCCAACTCTGATTCAAAGGCATACCTTCCCAGTAGCAGAGCTGATGCTGGACCGTTAATGACGCGCAACCAGTGGGGGAGGACGGAGAGATAATGAGGAGGGGGGTTTGGGGACCTAAAGTCTTTTGGGTAATTTCACAAATAGGACCCCCTTCATTAAGTCCAAGGCTGGCCACCCTGTGGCACAAAACCACACCAGACCAATCCAAAACGGGCCGGCCAGAACTGTGTTAGCAATAAACCAGCTATAACCGGACATAGCTTAATGTGGCCCCATAGGACCTGCTGAGAGAGAACCAGCATGGAGAGCACAAAAATAATCAAAGCAGCGGTCAAAACCAGACCCATACATAGTCCACAACTCAGTGCAGAGGTCAGTAACAAGTCATGTAAGCCATCAACAAAATAATGAAAGGACCAATATGCAACAACAAAAACAGACTTATAGTAAAGACAGTATTAAGGAAACCTAATATTGTGTGTTTTTTGACGGAAACGAGAGGTCTTTGTTCTACATCGATGCAAAGCTGTCATGGAAGCGTGCCTGGATATTGAAAGAATAATAATAATTTGCTAATAAGTTCTGTGAGTTATTAGCACGATGCTATGTGGATGTAGGGTTTTCTGGGTTGATGTAAGCCCACCCCCAACTGTCTAAGATATGGTGGCCTCTAGAGGCCTCAGGTCCCTTCTTTAATGTCAGTGAAAGTGTTTGACTTTCAAATCCACCATATGCTTATTTCTGGAACACCAGGGTGTTTTTTGTCTCAGCATAAAGTTTATTTTTTGCATGCTACTTCGAAAGGCTATGCTTTCTACTATATGCTAAGACTGGGCTCAGACTAATTTGACTAATTTATAGACTGATTTATCCCTAAACTACTCTTCTAGGCAATCTGGATGTATTATCCAATTTTCAGATTAAATGCAAAGCCTCCTAATCAGCTCTCAGACACATTGGGCCCACTCCAATAAAATCATATATTGTCAGGGTGGGCCCAAAGTGTCTGAGAGCTGATTGGGAATATGATTACATCAGTAGGCAGTGAGAGGCAAGTCTATAAGGAGAGTTGAACGAGTGAAGTTTTGGTCAATAAATAAGGAGGATTGGCTTGTGGAAGCATGACAACGCCACAATTGCCTGCATAACGTACATACCACAACTGTAAAGAGAAATCACCTCAGTTTTAAACATACCGGGTGAGTTTAGAAAGCTGCTAACCCTTGAGGCTAATGTTAACTAGCATACTATGGTTAACAGATGTCACAATTGGCATACAAATCTCATCTCGTGTGAGGTACGATGATAATCCTAACATCTTGTAGTGTGCGTGATAAGCCATCGTTTTTGAGTTTTGAGAGACAGTCTGTAAAGATAGTCTTTATGCACGCGATGCCACCATATTTTATCAAGAAACTGGTGTGACATCAGTCTGAACACAATTCGACCTAATGTGTGAAACGGTGTATGGCAGGACTAAATGGCAACCTCTAAGATCTTCAGGTACCTGTTTGCAGAGCTAGAGGAAGGTGTCTTGAAGGCTGCATGCTTTACAGGTTAGCAGTTAGGATTTTAGCATCTGAGGATTTGCTGTCCTTCAAAAGCTTTCCTACTGCTCGGGTCAACCACAAGCGATCAGATTTGATTGCTCCAAACGCCTGGTTATACAGCAAGCGTGTGCTCAGCTACGTGCATGACTGATGCTATCTGGAAAGCGTTTTTTATTCTCTATAGGGCTCCAAACGGCTCAATAAGACAATCCAGGGAGTGAAAAATGTGCTGGAACTAATTGAGTTCCAAGTCAAATTGCCTGTAATTAGCCATCTTGAGTCTGAAGCTTGCGGCCCAGAGGGGTGGAAGGGCACCGGTACCTTTTCCACTGCTACGATTAGCGCTCCGAGCCTTTACACACACTCCACACACAGCACTGCTAAGGACCGGAGAGGATAACGGAATAAAGCTTCTCTACCTCTTGCATAAAGGAGCATTGATTCTTTCCACCTTATTTTTTCCCCTCTTCCCAGAACTGTTAGTCTTCCACATCCCACTTCCTCTGAGCATCCTCCAGGGCCCTGGCTGAGAGCGCTCTATACAGCAAAGCCTTATCCTGCCTGACTGCTGCACAGGAAGTTGTTTTTTGTCATTTATAAATTTCCCTCAACACACACACACGACCAAAATAGTCTGGAACTCTACCTTAAGCTATTAAAGTGTACAGTAAAGCGTCTACTCTTGCATTCTGGAAGTCAGACACGCACCTGAAACAAGCTCAAATAACTAAACTAAAAATGAATGTGGCACATGTAACAATACTAGGTCATGCTATATCCTAATACAAATATTTGTTAAATAAAAATACACTGAAAATAATGTCATGACAAACTTGCTTGAAATGGCTGTCTTTCCTTTTGGGCTTTACAGAAAAAAAATATTATTAAATACTGTAAACCTATACTTTTATATGCTACGTGTATAGCATGAAGTTCTTAGAGGTCCGTCAAAAACTAGTTCCATTCTGTGTGTAAAAGTACACCCAAGGTTGCCTGAAAAATCCCAAACAAAACACTCACTGCTTTTCATAACTGATGACTCATCATAGGCATTTCTGAGCATCATCAGGGAGCGCTGCTTGTATCATGATGTAGGGCGATGTTGTGATGGGTTTGTCAGCGTTATGACCTCTGGAGCTCGTGAATCACTACTCTTACACAGTTCACCGATGTAAGCACACACAGTTTTGGCATCTTTGGAATTCCACTTCTAAAAGTGTGAAGAGCTCCAAAAAAACCCCTGAAATGTTAGTCTTTTATATATATATATATATGATACATATGATGTTAAAAAAAAAACACTTCTAGAAGTATTCAGATAGTCACATTTATTTATTTTTTGATAGTGGGATAACAGTTATTAGATTTACATTGGTGTATAAAAAATTATTAAATATCCTTTAGTAAATTCAAGTAATTTTTTATAATTTACTAATATTTTTTATAAATTTTATAATTTAAAGTACTGCTAAAAAACACATCAGATACTTGCTTTCTTAAACAAACATAATACAATAAAAAATAACTAGAAAAGTATTCTGTCTAATACTGTATAATGCATCCGCTTTTCACATTCCTTTTTTTTAATGCTGTAATAAATGTAATACTATGTATTGTATATGTGTGTATAGTTACATTGGTGCATAAAATAAAAAATAAAATATAGATACAACTTTATAAATAACACCAGTATGTTGGCTTTCCTTAAGCACAAATAATACAATAAATAAATATAACATTCATGTGTTTAAAAATTATTTATATAACCCCCCCTATTTATTTATATTATAAATTACTAAATCATTTTATGTCATGCTGTATTATAAATGTAATAATGTGTATCATATAGGTATGTAGGGGTGCAAATCTACGAGTGTGCATTGGAGCAAAAAAACAAAAGTTTTGGCGGTTTGGTTGAAATGACTGGAAAAGATGGGATCTTTCTGATCAGTTTTAGACTGAGGTGTTGTGTGAGGACAAGCATCCTAAAAGCAGGCGTCCGAAAGCGACACACCCTGCAAAATGCCCAGCGTTCAGAGTCCTTTCCCTGATCTGAATGAGCTAAAACCAGATGAGGTTAAGTATAGGTTAGCTCACGAGGAACCATCAGGAGGAATGCACGTCCCAGCAGAGGAACAACTCCCCTCAACATAATCGCCCCGAGCTGTAAATCCAGACGCGCATTTCTGCTGTCTGCGGCCACTTGCCTCGCACGGCAATATATGGAAAGGTCATCAACACCAGCCCCCGTCCTAACAACTGACGTCTAAGTGTGCCTTCACTCACGTGTGTCCCGCAAAACAGGTAGGTTTGAAAAAGAAATGGCTCGGCAGTAAATCTCGGTTTTGTTTTCCAGGTACGCACCCAACAGCACGAGAAGAGCATAAATTCCAGGACGGAAAGAAGCGTTGGATTAAGTTTCCTTTCAAGCTCAGGGTCCTTGGCTTAGCAGTCTACCCTTTTGGCCTGAAAGCGAGACAGACAGCGAGTGAAAGAGGAGCCATGAGGCTTCCCCTGAGCGTGCCCCCCCTTCCTCCAGCCTGGGCGGCAGTAAATCAGGATGGCAGTTAGCTAGGAAGCAGCTGCTAATGATAGTTTTACTGGGGAGAGCAGGAAGTCATCTCCTGACCCCGCCTGCTGCTCCTGGTCTCCTGTGACTGTGACAAAAGGACAGTAAGTGGGCAAAAGCCAAGCGTCGACACAGCCTGCTCTATAAGAGCGGCGGGAAAGTAGCTATCGCATCCACCATCTTCAAAAAACAAAGGGCCGTCTCTTCCATGGCAGCCTCGACGGGGGGAAAATATCACAAGGACTCGGCCTTTTCTGGGACGCTACACACACACTCTAACCAAAGCCGCAGACATGAAAGCTGAAGGGAAGAGGAAGTTACTAAATATTGCTTTCACAAAATGCGTGTGCCCATATAGAGCCAAACTACACTCACACACACCATATGTTTGGGGTGAAAATCATCAAATGATAAGAACATGTCTGGGTCATAAGGTGAAAAAAACAACATACTGTGGCCATATTTATTTCAACAACACATAAAATAAAGACTTTTAGAGCACAAAAATACTTTTTTACTATTTTTTTTTTCCAATTCAGAAACGTAATTCAATGTTTTGCTAACAATTTGAATGAAACCGTTTCTAAGCCAGTTTTTCTTTGAGTAAACCAATTAATTCCCTTGTTGTCTAATCGTGGCTTAGTTGTACTTAATGTCTTCCTCTGAAGAAATTATGTTTAGCTTTTTTTAATAACTCTGTCCCCACATTTTATTCAAATATTCTCATTACTGTAATTGTGGGATGTATTGTATTAATTGTATTAACTTAAATGGGTTTTCAGTTGGATTTGAATATATGCATTTACTTTTATATATTTAAAATATATATTTAAAATGTTACTTAAATTATTTACCCATAATGTTTGTATTTGTTGCATTTCCTTCAATATATGTTTAATCAATCAATAAATATTTTACAGTAAAACAGAAAAAACTAAAATGTTTTTACTAAAAATTGCTAAAATGAAAACCTAAACAGAATGATGGAAATTTAAAAAATGTCCAGACACATTATGAAAAATATATATGAGGAACAAAATAAAATTAAATTTTTTTTTTAATCTAAATATAATTTAGTACTGAAAACATTTATTTGCGATTAATTGCATCCAAAATAAAAAAAAAATGAGTTTACATATATATGTGTTTACTGTATATATATACAAACACAAACAGCATATATTTTATATACTCATATATTATGTAAACAAACATTTTTTGGATGCAATTAATACTTTGACAGCACTAATATAATTCTTTTTTTCTTAAAATTTTCAGCTACTGTGGGAATTTTTGTTGTTTGTATAGGTGTTTTATGGGATTCGTTCACTAGTATGTTGGAAAGTATATGTCAACAGTTGATAAAATAATGATTCATAATTAAAACAAAGGCTCTTACTGTGAACACATCATCATCCCCAAGTTCAGCCTCATTCTGGAGTGTTGAAGAGGAAGTTGTGGAGCCTAAAATAAAACACACAAACAGGAGACATGAGCTGACAGACCTTAACATATCCTGTCAGTTAATGGTGGTATTTGAGGTTGAGGAAAGAAACTGACAAAGAGACAGTAAAAGATTGATTGATGGATGAAACGCAACTCTATCCAGAAGTCCAGAGTGCATCACATTACTAACAGAAGTCCTCTCTACCCTTCACATAGATGCTTATACTTCACTTACAGTCCAGGAACATTTAAGACTATGAAATCAGTATTTGCATTTTTTTATTCTAACCACAGTCCTTCTGAAAGAGTAAATGCAAATTAGCAATAACACAACAAAGAAATTCAGGAACAGAAATTGGAATTAATTTAATCAAATGTAAAATAACACTGCATAGTTTTCTTTTTACAAAGAAAACCTAGCTTAACCCTTATTAAGTTTAAGTCAAGATCATGGAGACACTTCTTTTGTTCTTTAACTAACATTAATGACAGACAGTAGCTGCATTATTAGGCTGCTGTCACTTTAAGACCTAATGCAGAGAGCAAATATACTATTAGATGTGTGTTTATTTTCTAAAATGTTCTAAAATGTTAAACAACTCTGTTCACAGGGATATTTTGACATACTTTTGTGTGTGTATGTCAGTTTAAGTGAAAAAGACGCAAAAGAAAACTCCACTTTGAAACTGTTTTGCGTCTTCTTGCACCAGAATGGTTTCAAATCATATTAAACAGTGTAAAAATGTGCATGTCTTCTCAAATCCACCGGTTCTAAAAGTAGAACAACCAACTCTATAAATAATAAGTCCAAAATTAAATAAGTATTTAGTCAGGAGGGCGCGTGATCTCAAGATAGCTGCTACCACGAGGGGAGACCCCACCTGTATATGACTAGAGTCTTCATCATACCTGAGTGTGCATCAAGAACACTTCTTTTTGTGAAGTGAAAAGATATATAAACTAGATACGTTTGAAAAGAAACATTAAGTTGGATTGAGAAAGCCTAGTTTGAAAGTTTGAAGCAGTTGTTACTAGCATGATTTAGTACATTGTTTACATGATTTAGCATGCTGCTACCGTGATTCTATCATGATTAACATCTTACTGGCATGATGCCAATGTGTTTCTAGCATGTTTAACAAGTCACTAGCAAGATCCTAGCATACAAATTGTGTTATTAACACATTGTTATCATGATTGCTAACATGTTACTAGCATGATTAGCTTGTTATTGGCATGTTGTTGACTTGTTTCTAGCACTGTTATTAGCACATTAACATGTTTATCACATGACTATTATGTTTCTAGCAAGATTAGCCTGTTACCAACATGGTTAGCAACCTACTATCATTGTTAGTATGCATGACTGCCAAGTTACTAGCATGTTACTAGTATGGTTAACAAGTTATTAACATTATTAGTATGATTTTAGCATTAACCTGCATGCTGTTAGCATCTTGCAGAGCAGTGGCATATCTCCTGCACCTTCAAGCCTGCATACACGTGTTTTGTCTAAATTCAAAGTAGTGTTTTCTGCTTTAAATGTTCTCACCCTCCGTGATGTCCTCCAAGGCTTTCCGCACACCTCTGTCGAAGGCACGGGCATCGGCGGGGCTTTGAAACGTCAGGCCGCATTTTTTGTTGTCGACCTTCCAGTGGTGAAAAGTGGGCGTGGCCTTGGTGTAGATCAGATCTTTCCTCACAAAGCATTCCAGAATCACCTGCCAGCCAAAACAAGACAGACATATCAGAGACGAGCCCACAGCCTGCCACCGCTCTGCTCTGCCAGAGGTCACTCCGCCTGAGAAAAGTCTTGCAAATCACATAACAAATGGGTTCGTAACCAGATTTGTCTTGGAAAAGAACCCAGCATGCAAAGCTCCCCGGGTTGTAAATCAGCTTGATTTCCTAAAAGCCCCCTGGGAGGGGGACTATGAATATTCGTGGCACACCTGCTTGTCTTTGAGGCGCTCTCCGTGGATGAGGAAGTCGCTGCGGCCGGTCAGCTCAGCAGGCATCACCTTACAGACGCCCACCCTGCTGAGGCCTCCGCCTTCCTGTGCCAGCCATCCCCCGCTGGAGTCATCTCGGGTCATGACCACCGCTTTGACGCGCACAATGTAACTGTCACTGAGAGACAAAGAGAGAGAGAAACAATCCAAATGAGGCCTGGGCCATATTTATAACATTTGCTATGCATCTGTAGCAGTTTTGCTGGTGATAAAACAAAGGCAATACAATTTTAAAAATCATGAACATTTTAATGCTGTTTTAGTACCTTAAAGTTTCTTAAATAGGCTCATTTTCCAACCTCCCTAAAGTTAAACGGTTGAGTTTCATAGTTTTTGAATCCATTCAGCCGATCCCATTTAAAACTCTTCTATAGGTACATCATGTACTAAGACCATTGGGAAAATGAAAAGTTGTGATGTGGCTAGGAACTATGTTCTCATTCCGTCGTAATAATCAAGGATCTTTGCTGTGTACCATGGCTGCAGCAGGGCGCAGTGATATTACGCAGTGCCTGAAACTGCTGGGGACTGTTTTCAGGCGCTGCGTAACATCATTGCGCCTGCAAAGATCCTTGATTATTACGACGGAATGAGAACATAGTTCCTAGCCACATCAGCCCAGAAAATCACAACTTTCCAATTTCCATCGTTCTTAGTACATGATAGAAGAGTCAAGATTTAAATAGAAAAAAATATTGGGGCATTTTTGAGTGAGATGCTAACGGTCTAATGAGATTCAATGATCTATGTAAGCTACAGCCTGGAGATCATCTAAATGGATTCGAAAAATGTAAAAACTCAACTGTTGAATCCTTGGGGAGTTGGAAAATTGGCATATTTTCAATAAAAAGTGGCGTGTTCCTTTAAAGACTAGCTTTAAGATGCTGTGGTTCTACAGCAAAATACTACACAATTGCAGTAATCTGAAGGCATTAACTGTAACAGCTAAATACAGTAATTCTACAGGAGCATACTGTTAAATGGAAAAACTACTGTGAGCTGTCATTTCACAGTAACTTCTGTGAAAGTAATGTAACTAGTTCACCGTAATTTACTGTAAATTTACATACTGTAAACTGCTAGTAGCCTGTAATTTACTGTGATTTTACGTTAAAAAATGTTTACAGCATATGGAAGAAATGCCATGGAAGTCAATGGCTACCAGCAACTGTTTCAACAACATTCTTCAGAATATCTTCTTTTGTGTTCAACAGAAAAACTCAGCTAAGCTACCCATTGAATATTGTCTTCTGAATTTCAGTAGCAGAAAAAGTAAAGTAGTGTACATTTTGGAAAATTCTGTTATGTTGGATTAAATAGCCTTATTCACAAAATGAAAACTGTTTTCAAAGCATGCAAAGCAATACATTTAAAGTATTTTACTGTATTTTATCTCTTGATGTGAAATATTTTATGTTGGTAACACTTTACAAATTAGTTAGTTAATTAGTTAATACATTAGTTAACTACATGAGTTAACATTAAGTTAATCTTAGCTAACGTCAATTTCAGCATTTACTAATGCATTACTAAAATCACAAGTGTTGTTTTTCAACATAATGCACTTAACATGCTAAAAGATGACACCTAATTGTAAAGTGTTACCAATCATTTTAAAAAGCTGTATGTTCCAGTATTGATGCTCAAGAACCATTTATTATTATCGGTGTAGAAAATATTTTTGATGCTTGATCATTTTGTGGAGTTTTCAAAAGAACAGCATTTGTTTAAAACACAAATCATTTGCTCCTTTATGAACTGTTTTACTTTTGATTTAATTTAATGCTTTCTTGCTGGAAAAGAAGTATTCATTTCTTTCAAACACTTTCTGACCCTAAACATTTGAATACTTCAACAAATCAACTTTTTTCCCCCATTTAATTACAGAAATACATTTTATTTCAGTAAATAAAATATCATATTCTAGCCACACTGGCCAGCTGTGCTCTAGATCCAGCTGTGTATTTTCCGTTCATCCGCGGCTTTGCGCAGTGATGTCAGACATAGCAATGTGGAAATCAAGCATCAACACCTCAGGCCAAACACGACGGCCTGTCAGTAAGAAACTCACAATCTTCACAGCGTTACACATGGCCAGAGGACAGGAAAGCTAAATTAAAATCAATAAAAAAAAAAAGTCACCCCTAGAGGCATGTGCACTCAAACTAGTCCCGAGCTCGAGCCAGGTTTACTTTCAAACTAACTCGACCGTTCTTCCTCTGTAGCGTGGGGAAAGCCAGGAGTCAGCCTTATATGGTAACCTGAGCTGCCGTGTTCAATAATTAACCAGAGCAGGAGAGCGGACGGGCGAGGTGAGGACACGTCTCAAGACCAACCAAATCAATCGCCTGAGCCAGAGGAAGAAAAGGGCCTCGTGTACGTGTGAACACTCACACTCCACATCAACTTCTGACTCATAAACAACCAGCAGGAAAGAAAAGTCACTTTTTGAGATCTCAAACGTTTCCCACGGAACAGCAGTGAGATGTGTCTCAGGATTTCAGAGAAGATCTCCAGGAGGAGGAAATGACTGGGACAAACCAAAACACTCAAAATAGACATTCAGTTAAAAGAGTCGGTTTGTAAATGCACCGTTCTGCATGCACACCATCGGGAAGCAACATTATACCTTTTTTAATCAGATAATGATTTGCCATGTTTTTGAAAAACAACCAATAATTAAGGAGAGTTTCCTATTCAAACAGACTAAAGAATAAAGAGAGAATAAATGTTATTATAACTCCACCTTTTATTTAATCATATTATTAGTAACTAAAAATAAGTTGTTTTTTTGGCATTTATCCGAGACATGCTTTTATGCGAGATATTAAAAAATATTATACTTCTCTTAGCTATACTGACATGTATACAGAAACGAAGAACATTGGCCTTTATTGTTCTTAATCTTAAAAGGTTACTACACCCCAAAATTAAGAGTTTGTCATTAATCACTTACCCCCCGGTAAAGGTTTAGTTCATCTTCGGAACACAATGAAACATATTATAGATGAAAACCGTGAGGCTTGTGACTGTCTCATTGACTGCCAAGTACTGCACACTGTGTCAAGGTGCAAAAAAGCATGTCAGAACACACTGCCATCAGTGATCAACCGTAAACTTATGAAGCTATGAGAATACTTTTTGTACGGAAAGAAAAGCAAAATATGGTAAAACTCAACTCTTTAACTCTAGGAGAGTTTTTCAAAAAAACTAACATTTTTTGATCGTTTACTCACTCTCAAGTTGTGATGCAAATATGAATTTCTTTCAGCTGTTGGACACAAAATAAGACGTTTTGAAGAATGCTGAAGAAGCCACTGACTTCTATAGTATTAAAAAAATACTATGGAAGTCAATGGCTACCAGCAACTGTTTGCTAACCAACATTCGTCAGAATATCTTCTTTTTGCGTTCAGCAGAAGTTTGTTTGTTTTTGGTTTAACAGCCCATTTATTTTAAGTAGTATACATTTAGGAAAATTCTGTCTCTGTTACATTTAATAAAATGAAAAAGTGTCTTCAAAACAAGTCTTTCATAATTTTTCTTGACCTTGAAAGGGTACCTTAAAACTATACTTTTATAAACCAAAATGTGGGCCAGTTTAGTGCCAATAAGTATATGAATACTACACTATAACACAGATTTTAATATACCTAAAGACAAAAATAGTTTAGATTAGTTATATATAGTTACACTGTCAAAAAATAATCGTAAAAAATGTCAAATGACTGGCAGCTACGGCTGCCAAACAAAAACTGTAAAATAACAGGGTTTTTTTCTAAAACTTTTAATGAAAAAATCTGTAAAATGATAGTTTTTGCACTTTATTGGAATTAAGATATTTTTCATTTATT
>JAUMHR010000063.1:4433453-4444375 GCA_032361145.1 Enteromius fasciolatus | reverse complement strand
ATAAGGCAGTCGCACAACAAAGTATGCTGGCAATAACATAAATTAAAGCACACAACGTTCAGAGAAGAACGCTGGAAGATACTACAGAAATAACCTGCTTGTCTATGGTCTACTGCAGTACAAGCCGCGGTTCAGCTGCGCCGCCCACGTATACAGACATTCAGGAGAACACAAACACCTTAAATGCTGCCCGTGACTTTTATTATAAAAATAGCCTACTGGAGAGAAGCACAGACGCAGGTACAATGCTGAGCTAACCAGCTCGTAGCTTCACATCAGGTGGTTCACGTCATTTATTAAAATGGTTCCGTTTAGCAGCAGTTTTTTACGGCAGTATGCAAATGAAAACACCTTAGTCTACTCAAAATGGTCTCACACTATGGCCAGACATTTCTCTGGTGGAAATAAAGGATCTGTTAGTAATGCGTGTATTAGCCTCGATGGTCTGTGTCTCTATAAGAATTTAAGCGGGTACACCGCTAGTGTAACTTTGTTTTAGTTTTGCGCAAGCTGAAACAGTCCCGGAGTACTCTGTTTAGCGTAACCTTTACTACTAATTAACCTGAGACTATTTAAAGCACGGTTAATCGCTGCATCCCTACAACTAGGGGTGGGCGAAATAACCAAAATCTATCACGGTAGAAGAATTTTCTACCTCGATAACGATATATATCACAATACAGCAATATATGTCTGAAAAGGCATAAATAAAAACACAAAGAGAAATAATGTTTCATATAATGTAATTTTATTTAAACTGAATTGTTGCAATACTTTAAACTTACAGTAAACAGTATGGTGGTTTTCTCAGAACAACAGTTAGTAACGTAGTGCCTGACAGTAGACCAGTTTCCACGGGACATTCTAAAACGCTTGACGTGAAAAACACTTAGCGTGGCTTAAAGCACCTAAAAACTGACGAGGAAAAGCCAAATGTCTGTCAAACCTTTCTTCTAATAATCACTAACTGCTGTCAAAAGAAACGATTCCATATTCGACAGATAAAGTGAATAATATCACGTTAAGCTAATTAACTTTATAAACAGAACAAGAGCTTGCTCTTTTGACAGTGGCAAGTCTTTATTATAAATAAAAGTGGACAGAAGTTTGGTTTCTCCCGATCGTTGTTAATGTACAGTAAGCCACGTTAAGCTGTGTTCTTATAATGGACTTCTAGTTAGTTAGTGATTATTACAAGGAAGGTTTGAAAAAAACTTCCCTCGTCAGTTTTTAGGTGCATTAAGCCACATTAAGCATTTTTGACGATAAGCGTTTTAGGATGTCCCGTTTCCACCGCTTGCCAAAACAGTGCTCTTGCATACCTTGCAAATAATGTTCATCTCATTTGTATCACTTTTCCTATACCCAAACCAATTCCACACCACACACGATTCACCTTTTTTCTTTACAATCTCCTCGTTGTTGGTTCCGTCACATTTAAGTAAACTCACCGCTGCTGCGTGCACTGGGAAAACAAGAGCTCGCGCGTGCGCGGCATTACCAGGGACTCGCTGAGGTTCGTCCAAGAAGTCGCTAGATTTGCCGTTAGTCGCTTTTTTGGAAAAATGTCACCAATGGGGTCTGAAATGTCACTAAACCTAGCGACAAAGTCGATAAGTTGGCAACACTGCTTCTCCTATTGACAAAGTTAATGTATTAACTTAACGTTACTTAACGTGCAACGTCACGTGATCTCAACCGCGATTAAGACGCTAGACCAAAATTTCTACCGGTTAATCGTGTCTACCGGTATACCGCCCACCCCTACCTACACCGGACACGACACATTCTATTTTTAACATGCTGGCACAAATTTCAAATGATTTATAATGGCCGCTTTGGCGCGTCCAAAGTAGGCAGACTTTAGCTGTCGCGGAGTGGCGTCTGGTGTAGACTCTCACCTATCGAGAAGATCCAAAGCAACCTCGGCGTCCGATCACAGGCCTTCCACTCCTTGAGTTCTCTCCAGCGCGGGAAAGTCCTACTTCATGCTTTATTTTGCCGCTGACATTTTCCTTTTGTCTTTTTTATGTTTCTGTCGCTCGGCTCGGCTGTTCACTGTTCACTCTCCTCCGCATCATTAGTAGACACGCCCCTTACTGCTGATTAGCTACATTTTTGTATTTTTGAAAAACTGTTTACCCTGCCTTTATGTTCTTAGCAATACATACTACTAATTAAAAAATATTTACAAAGCATCTTCATGGAACATGATCTTTACCTAATATCCTAATTATTTTTGGCATAAAAGAATGTACATGACATAAGTACAATGTGTTTTTGGCTGTTGCTACAAATATACCCCAGAGACTTAAGAGGTTTTGTGCTCCAGCGTCATATTTATTCTGTCTTTTGCCTATGCTTTTACCAAAAAATACCTTAGAAAAAAAACAGCTAGACTAATACAAATTTTAAACATTAAATTGTTAAAGTGAACATTAAGTAAAAAAATAGATACAAATAAATTTCGGGTGCAGAACTTAAAATCAAAACTTTAAAAACACTGCATAGTTTTCATCAATAAAATATTGATTAATCCTCATTTAATTTATGCAAGATATTCAGTCAGTTTTTCTTTAGTTCTCTGATTAACATTAATGGCAGGCATCGTGTTTATTAAGTGGCTGTCTCTTTAACAACGAATGCACACTGTTACACGTGTGTTTTCTTTCTCATCTGTTAAGTTCGCTTAAGACAAAAACCGGCTGATGATATACTGATTTATTTTGTGTATACTGGTCCATAACCGTGAAAGAGTATTTCCGGCCCAAAACAACCAATCTGCAGTGGAAACAGAACAGGCTAATTTAATTCCTCGCCTAGAGTTTAACAGTTGAGGCTTAGAACACAATGTAACAACAGAAAAGTCAAGTTTTAAGGTATCAAGTAAGTTATAAAAATCTTGAAAAAATAAGCCATCCAACCTCTGGGGGCGTGTCCGCTCCCCCTCACGGAAAGCTGCTGTAGTGTTTGACATCAAAGTGCCATGAGAGCGATATAAAGCATAACGAGCGTCTGCTCTCTCTAACTCTCACTGTATAACATCATAAGATGTACATCATAAAAAAACTGTTTAACGGTATATCTTCACCATTAAGTGTTATATAGTTCTCAGTCCTTGTAACATATTTCAGCAATGCATTTCTAACATTTCTAATGGATTTACAAACGATCCTCAAAATCAACTTTACATGGTCTTTGAAGTCCAGAAAAAATAATACTCAAGTACAGATAATTAAAAAGATGTCATGTAATCATGTAAATGTTGTCCCCCTCTGTATCATGGTAGTCTGATGACAAAAATCTGTGTGAGTGCAAGGATGAGTTGTATCATTTTACCAGAAGAGGAAAACTGTAATTATCGAAAGCATAAACCTGCTCAGGTGCATTTTGTCAACGTGTAGGACATAGACCGGCATATATAGGATCAATATACTATACTGGGGTCATTAAAGATATATAGTGGAATACGTTTGAACTCAATATGTTATGCTTGCCAATACTGCATTTATTTGATCAAACATACAGTAAAAAACAAAGATTGTGAAATGTTTCAACAAGTTACAAGTTTTTTACTTGAATATATTTTAAAATGAGTTTATTCCTGTAATAGTAAAGCTGACTTTAAGCAGCCATTACTAATACATACATAAATTATTTTAGTGCTGTCAAACAATTAATCACAACACATGTATGTGTGCTGTATACATTTAGTATATAATGACAATAATAGCTGTTGAGACCTTTTAGTTTTTTATTATTATTTATTTTTCCCAAAGTGATTTGCAGTTTTGAGGGCTTAAACATGCTCAAAACTTTGCATCCGCATCAGAACTGGCAAAAATATACGTATGATATGGAGTGGGTGTGGCAAAATGGCTCTACAGGGCCACCTATACACTTTCAAAAGCGTGCGCCTTGAACTACGTTTTATGTACATGTATGAAAATCACTCCACACATTTAACACACCAATATCTACAAAAATATCCCACACCCAACAGGAAGTCGTTTATTTTTAATATTCTCAGCAAATTTTGTGTATTTTTCAAGCGTCGTACTTTAACAAACTATTCCCAGACATTTATTCAGATCAACGGCAAATTTGTTAAGGATAGACTAAAGGCCTTTGCAACGTTAAATTGTGAAGATGTAGTTAAAGGGCGTGTCTGAGGCAGCATAGCAAAGTTCAGTGTCTCGCCATGGGAATAGAAGCTGTCGTATCTCACCCAAATATCGTCCGAATTGCCCCAAACTTCACACATTTGATAAGAGTCCTGCCCTGAACACATCTGAATGCCAATATATTCAGTTATAATCATAGCTGTAGTATAATCATCATTTGTAATTCGTTAATCTAACTCAAGCATGCCAAATTCAATCTGGACCAAACTTGATAAGGGTGTTAAAAGTACTGATCTGAAGACATTTGCATGCTAATATTCAGCTATAGACATAGCGCCACCAGCTGGCAGCAGAAAGTTTAGCACACAAAAATAATTTTGATGCGTTCTTTCTGTATTTTCATTAGGGCTGGGCGATATATATTGTACGATATATTATGCGCATCTCATCAGTAAAGCCGGTTCTTTAATTAGCACTAAATCTCCGTCAGCTGTTTTTAAATGTAGCGCCACCTTATGAACAGAGCCGTAGATCACTGACAAGCTGCGCGTTGAGTTTCGCGGGTGATTCACAGCTCAGTGATCTACGGCTGTATAAATTGGCGCTCCTATATTTATATTTAAATATAAATATAAATATATATTTATTATATATTTGTTATATTTAATGAATATTTTTGAACAGGCTTAAAAACCAGTATTCCATATAATTCAGTTCTTTAATAATGTTGTCTTCTCTCGCTCACAGGTTGCTGGGTCTGTGATTTATGCAGCAAAGTGCTACCTACACCCCAGAAGAAAGGGGCAACAAAAACACCAAGAAAATCTAAATAAGTTCCAAAAAGTGGACCTTTTTTTTTTTTTTTTTGACAATACTTTGGTATTAATTTCTATTTTTCTATTATTTGAAGTCCATTTGAGTCTTGTATGTTGCATAAAATTTTGTAATTTTTTTTATACAGTTATTTCCACTTTAGGTTTTTGTATTGTTATTTTAATTGTTTAAAATAAAATTGAAAACAGATTTTGTGTGTATCTTACTGCTGCTGTTTTGGTCATATTGGACATTGCTAGCTTCAGAGTTTAATAAGTATTTCTTAGTGACAGACCTGAAATGTCCCGCTGCAGTAATTATGTGGTGACTCATGTATTTTTAACTGAGCAGCAGGAGGAGGCACGGCGTGTTTTAACTACACCATAATGACACAAGTCAACCGTCTCGACTTTCCCTGTCTAGTGAATGGGGCTGTATGTTTAGTGTTGTGTAGCAGATGCCACGTGGAGGTCAGTAGTGAAACGGCAGGTAACAGGTGTGTGTGACGGCTGCTCTGACACCTGATTAGGTGTGTGTGAGACACAAAGGACACGCCTGGAAAAGAGACACTTCTTGTGAAAGCCCTGTTACAAA
The DNA here is from genome assembly GCA_032361145.1 of Enteromius fasciolatus. Taxonomy (NCBI): domain Eukaryota; kingdom Metazoa; phylum Chordata; class Actinopteri; order Cypriniformes; family Cyprinidae; genus Enteromius; species Enteromius fasciolatus. The sequence goes on along the minus strand of JAUMHR010000063.1, from coordinate 4,438,844 downwards.
GGATCCAGCTTTCCATTGAGCAGCCAGGGTCTGTTTTGACCGAGCTGCAGGTGATGTCTGGCTGTTTGCTGTTGTGTAACTTGATCGGAACAGCATCAGGTAACGTTTCAAAAGCTGTCTTTTGGAAAGAAAATGATATGCGTTAAAGAAACGTAGTCGTGTGCAACCAGGGATAGTGTATGCTGTGTATCTTTTATAATACATTTTACTGAACTTCTGTAATAAATTTTACCTCAGTGTCCATGTATATAATATTGTGTTCGTTTTGCTGCATCTTGTCATGAAGTTTAAACCTTATGAGTCATTAGATATCTGCACACACGTGATATATTGCATTTACAGAAATGAGATTCGGATGATTTCTGAAGGATCATGTGACTCTGAAGACTGGAGTAATGGTGCTGAAATTCAGCTTGGATCACAGGAATACATTTATTTTACATCCCAATAATCGTTCACAATATTATTTATTTTCCTGTATTTCTGATCACATATATAAGCTAAGCCTAAGAAAATTCACCTTTTCCTCGGTAGGTGTTTTACTTTTTAATTTCTTTATAAATAGTTGGTGGTTGGATGTTTTATCTGATGCAATAGTGTGTGGTGATGACGTTTAAAGTTTGAAATATTTTGGCGAATCTGCGGCAGGGTTTCAGGCGTACTGTCAGTGTAAAAGTAAGAAATTCGCTTATGTTGGATGATTGTTTTAATGTTTACATGCAAGATATAGGCCTATGACGTGTGAAAAAGTAACAGTCATGTGGGAGAAGAAACGGATGGATGCCACTTTTACGGTCTGCTTGTCCGGTAAAAACCCGTTAATACAGACATTAAAAATCTCTTTCTGTTGTGGTGTTGTAAAGAGTTGCACCTGTGAGCTCCACACGAGGGTGCAATTACTCTGTTTAGATGCATCAGTAATAGAGCAAGTGCTGGGGCATTTGAGGCACATTTTACATAGCCCATGACTTAACCTCCTGAGGCCCAGAGAAATAAATAGTTTTTCCTATGTCATTGCATTGTTTAGAGCATACGATTTATTTTATTTTTTTTAAATAATGTTTCATTCATATGTTATGCTAAGTCCCCTGCAGAGTTTTTTTTTTTTTTTTAAATCACCAATAGCCTACATGTTTAGGTTTCAGGATTTTATGTTATTTTTATTTATTTTATTTTTTTTATAGGCTATAAAATATGATGTTATGATGTAACAGCAGTTGCTTTTGTGGCATTATTTGTTTTGTCTCAGTCTAAAACATCATCATAATAGGCCTATTACAGGAATTAAAAAATAAAAAAATAACTCCCTTTTATATTAGTAAACTGAATCTAAGCATTCTAACTATGGTTTTGCCAACATGGAGGAAAAAAAGAGAAAAGAATAATCAAGTTAACCTGCCGGAACATATTATAATTCTGAAAATCCATTATAGTCTTTTATATAAACACCTCTTTGAAATGCAACACAAGCATATTCATGTTAAGCAGTCAGAGAGTTCAGACGTGCAGGGAAACTTTTACACGATTCAAAAAGAGAGCTCTTTAACCCTCAACACTAATTCCCAGTGCAGTCGGTGGATTTATAAGCAATTATGGCTTTAGGAATAGCCAAATTCTGTTAAACCATCAGTCAAGCCATAATATCTTGCGGTCAAATATATTTTAAATGCTAAGACTTCAAAAGCAGAACAAATAGCCAAATGCATTTGTGATTTACTGTCATAGCTCATGCTATAACCTATATTTTGCATAGCTGCTAGTTATTAACATATATAATAATTATTATTGGAAATGTTTCACTGATTTAAGTAGTTATTCTTGTTTCTTTGTGCACAAAAAGTATTCTCGTAGTAAAGTAATATGTTTTTGAACAATGAACCGTTTGTCCTTATACATTTCTGGGTATGGAACGTGGGAGTTACTGTTTATGGAGGATCAGGGAGCACTTGGATTTTATCAAATATATCTGAATTTGTGTTCTGAAGATGAAGTATGGGTGAGTAATTAATGACAGAACTGTTTTGGGTGAACTAACCCTGTAATTGCATGTTGTTTGCATGTTAGTTGAACTAAAGTGGTTGGACTTGAATACGTCTGAAATATGGTTAAAGTGTACAGCTGCATTTATGAACAAGTATGATATCGCCATTTATAATAAAGCTTATATTTTTACATTAATAATCTATAATAGTAATGATTTACTGAAAATAAATTAACATGCTAGATATAAAATTATAATTGTGTTACATGTACTTTTGTATGTATGTCAACAAATCAATCAAAGTGCACATGCTAAAAGCATGACAAAAAACAAAGGTTCTTAAAAGCAGCAATGACAGTGGACTCTTTTTATGTATGGTCAAGTAGCATTTTATTTTATTCATTTATATGCTATATTATCTGCAATTAGTTTCTTTCTTTTTTTTTATTTATTTGAAGCACACTACTAGTGCTGTCACGGTACCAAAATGTCTGAAAATCCACAGTTCTCTGCACCAAAGCAAACAAATTAATAAAATGTACAAAAATAAATGCCATTCCATACTTATTTAAAAATGCTTTTCAGGTTTTTCCACAAGTAATGAAAGTATGAAAAACAGTTTCACCCAAATTTAATTTGTCTTTTAATTACTTTTGGTAAATAAAGGGATTCACTATTAAAATGAAAAAGAAATATTGTGTGATTATTTCTTAAAATGTAAACTAGTTTTAATTTTTTAAACAGTAGCCTATCACATACATTATTCTAGTTAATACTTCCGACATAACCGGAACTTTTATTTTGACGGGTTGCTGTGAATACCTTTACATTTCTGTGTGATAAGACGCTGGTTTTGCTTAAATGAAATTGTCAAATGTACGTGAAGTGACTCTCAGAGCCGTTCTGGAGGTGTTTATGTATCTATGTCCTCTTTGAGATGGCAGATGCTGAAATCACGGTGAGCGTCAAGAACCGCGTTGACCGGGTACACGGTACCACCGGTAGCCTACTTAAAAAAACACTGGTATGTGATGTTTTAATTTTTTTAGTACTGACTTGGTTCCAAAGCACCGGGTGTTTTGACAACACTACACATCACAAGTGCACATTCAGTAAAATTAAGCACACACTTCTTTTACAACAGGTGGCAGATCTGAATGTGACCTATGTGTGTATTTGACTTCTACAGTAAATAACAATAACGCTCCTTTTTAGACATTTTACTAACAGTAAGGAAATGCATATCAACCAGCAGTCATTAGAGTATTAATAGACTGTCTTCTTAATGTCTTCTAACACTTTATTTCGATAAGTCCACAACATACTGCAAATACATGTCAACTTATTCTCCTAAACCTATTCTAACAGTGTACTCCGAGAGTTAGTAGACATGTAGTTACTACTATAATAAATACTAATGCAATTGAAGTCAATGGCTACCAGCCAACACATTCTTCAAAATGCCTTCTTTTGTGTTGAACAGAAGAAAGAAACTCATACATGTTTGGAACGACACAAGGCTGAGTAAATGACGACAACATTTTCATTTTTGGGTGAGCTATCCCTTTAAAAGGTAAGATCTACTGGGGTTACTCACCCTCTTGTACTGTTGTCTGACCTGTGTCCAAACAAATGAGCAGAGGTTATATCACCATATCGATAATCAATATTTAAACAGCTCAACCACATGAAACCCCATTACAACTCCTTGCATACTGAGTGGACAGATGGCTAACAAAAACACAAACTTTCTCTGGGTTTCTGTTTCTTTGGCGCTAAAACTGCTTGAACCACAAGACAGCAGCTAAGCAACAGAGTCACTCATTCATATTTGAGCAGCGGGCTTGTAGCCTGGGCACCTGCCTCACACCTGTTGCCCAGACACAATAGAAATGCTCGGTCTCTTTGCTTTTGGGTCATTAACACTGCGGTCAGTTTGTGCTGTTAAAAGGTATCACCTACAAGAACAAGCTAATTATGTCTAGTTGTTGATGGAATTGAATAAAGGCTATTTATTAGTTCTGTGTGCATTTGAAGTCGAACGATAATGCAGAGTAAACTCTCGAGGAAGCAATATTGCTCGGTGAGGAGAGATGTTAAACCTTTGGGTGGATGGCCAGTGGCTCCACTCCAATAGAGTGCTACAGCCAGCTTCTGGATGTAAAAACATTGGTGTAATGCAATGGGTTTATGCAGTTTAAGTTAAAAATGTCCTACTTCAATAAAACAATCGAAAACAAATTTGTGTTTATTTAATACGTATAAATGCAACAAGAGGTAGTGTACAGTCTTCCCCATCTGAGCTCATTACGCTCACTCCCATGCAGGCCAACCCGCAGCGCAACCTATTCCTAAAGCCTGGAATTCAACCCAGAAGAACAACGTGATGCACAGCTTAAATCAACTAAAGATATCATTTAATAATAAATAATATGTCATTTAAATATAATCAGACTAAAGTATCAAGGCTGCCAAGGCATGTGGAATTAATATGAAAGCAATAAGCTCATTTGTTTTACGTTTCTCAAACAAAACGAAATAATAATAGGCTAAATTATTATTATTATTAAATCTATTGATTTCTTTCTGTTCGCATTTCGATTTGCTGTTAAATCAAACTTCATTCCTTCAAATGAGTTTTTAGTTGAGACCAGAAAAAATAAATAAATCGTGATAACGAGAAACAACTTTTGTTATGTCGAGATCATGAGAAAACAAGACGGGATTATAAATTATAACAAATGGCCGCTTAGAACTTCCGTACATATGTCACGTAAGATTTTCCTAAAATGTTAAATATTTTTTATAAACCACTTATATAAAATTCTAATATTTGTGGAAATATGCTGAGGTCACATACATACTTAATCATTTAGCACGTGAATCACAGCAATGCTAACAATTAAATAACATTTATTTTATTAATTGTATAACCATTTTATTTGCTTTTTTTGTTGTGCTACTATTGATACAAGACAGCAAATTAAATTTGGGAAGTTTAGTCCAATAGCTCTTTTAAGTTATCTGTACTTAAACATTTAAGTTAATTCAATGAAGAGACCACGTTTGGTAAATTTTCCATTACTCAAACAAACTGAGGGAATCACTTTCCTCAAATCATTTGAGTACTCTCAACCTATTAGGGTTTACAATGCTCATACAGTACACATACTGTTCCTGAAATGGGTCGACAATAAAAATAAATAAATAAAAACAATATAAGACATTAAAAATGAGGCATTTGTTTCATCCAGGGAGGACATAATTACTGATTATCATGACTTACTCTTGTCTTTTTATGCATCTTGTTGCATCTCGCCTTGTAAACATAACACCATGGGCCTGTACCATGATGGTGGCTAAACAAACTCAGAGTTACAGGATTAGTTTTGGGTTGACAAATCCAAACC
>JAUMHR010000063.1:4387550-4405770 GCA_032361145.1 Enteromius fasciolatus | reverse complement strand
GATATTTTCATCTGAGACAGCTCAAACATACAATTTAGTCTGGGACTAGCTTAAGCCTTGTCTGTGAAACTGGGGGTCAGTGTTTTAAATCAAGTAAAGTACCATGATACGCATGCTTTTAAAAGCAGTTACTTTTTTAGCTACGTGTGCCCGTGAAAGTGAATAGCTTTGATAGTAGCAGATGAAAGTTGTCCTCCAGTCCCAGATGTCACACTGGTCCGTCTTATCCTGACATATTTTGTGTACCAACAGCGGCTCTTCCACCCACTGACTTCTTTTTGTTTGCTCTCAATTGTCGTGGATGAAACAGTTTTGTTCCCTCAAACTTCCCTTGCAGGACTCTGAATCGCTTCTCCACCAAAGTAAATGAGATCTAAGGGCCCAGGTTGCCAGAGTTGAAAGGGGGCGGCTCTGCATTGTGAGGGCTGACAGGTGACCACTACGCCCAAACAAAGGGTGGGTCATCGCTGTGGCCAAATCCCTTTACAGATGCTCGTGTTCCCCTCTCACCGCAATCTGTCAAAATTTAACTTGCCATTGAAGCGACTGGCAGCAGAAAATAGCTTTATAGGGACTACGCCAAGCAGAAGTAAGGCAGCGCACACAAGCCGATTGCGAGGCATGTCGTACACTACTATCACTCATCGCTTCCCAGAACAAAGACGAAAGACAGCGACTATACAACAGAAAGAGAGGCTATAATCTGTGACGATATCTGTCCGTGAAGTGGAAACGCTTAAACAACCAAGCTCAGCTGAAATTCTTCTCTTGTCATGTAAATGTACTCCAGCATGAAACATCTTGTGCCGTCATGGCAGCGTCCTGCAGATAAAAGACATAATAACCTGAACAGAGCGAAGCTTCTGTGGTTTAACAGCAAGCAAAACCTGAAACAAGAAATGCATCAACAAAAAAACTGTGAAAAAACAGGATCAACAAGTTTGCATGAAAATATTCAATGTTGGTAGAGCTGTCTGGTGTTTCCTTCACATTTCATTACTAAGAGGAGAAACTGTTCATAACAAACTGTAAACACAAACAATCATTTGAGAACATACATGCATATATCTCTAAAAGTATGTGGCTGCTTTTCCCAAAAGCAACGTAAGTTGATAGTAGCTTCATTGTTTTCAATGGGTCTACGTTGTACTTAAGCTGCTTTTGGGAAACACCAGCATTTGCATAACAATGGAACTTTTCATGTTAAGATACATTCCGAACACTGTAAATCTAACAAAATGTTTGATATCTTCATTTTGTAAAAAATGCATGTTCGTTTATAACACTACACTACAGAAAACAAGCAAGATGTAGATAAGTTTCTGTCTTCATTAGAAGCAATTTAGAGTAATGTAGCATCACTTGCTCACCAAAGGATGCTCTGCAGTCAGAATGAGGGTCTAAACAGCTGATAAAATCATCGCAATAATCCACACCACACGAAACTACCAGTTAACATCTTGTGTAGTGAAATGTTATAGAGTTATGTTTGTAAGAAACAAATCATTAAGACATTTTCAACTTTAACCAGGTCTGCTATCTACAATATTGCTTTCTTTTCAGTGAAAACGCTGTTTAGTCTGAATGAGGTGAGAACGAGGCAATGAAAAAAGTTCTAAACAAATGCTGTGTGGGTGGATTTTGATGTGAGAGGACAATAGTTGAGGAAGCGTTATTACAGATTATACATCTTGTGTGGCCTGAGGGTAAGCACATTTTCAGAAATGTTGATTTTTAAGTAAACTATTCCTTTCACGCTGCAACTTAAGTGATTCTAGCACAGTTGGAATGGCGGCAAATTTGGCTATTTACAGTATTTGTATTTCCATTTAACACTATAAAAGTTTACCAAACAACTTGCTGCTTTCGAGAACCCTAAAAATGTGAAAAGAGTGGTATCTATTGGTCTTGACTGATTAGGACAAACTGATGAAGAACAAATCATGGACTTGTACTGCAGTGACACACATAAAACTGTATGAAAATGGCTTCTGATAGAGCTTTTACTGCATTTTTAACATAACAGCCAGTTCGTAATTTGTATGAATTCATACAACCTCACTCATTTGATTTTGTATGATCTGTCTAGTCCCCAGTGACGGGTAGGTATGGGGACGGGGTTCGGCGTAGGTCATTCATTATTATTAAAATACTTGTAAAATATGTACTATTTAGCATAATTCTTTTGAATTCATCCAAACTGTCATAGGATTGGGCTCTAACAGCGCAACCTCTAATCATTTTTCAAACTGTTTATCCTGAGCCTGACGAGCGTATTAAGAATATTCTGAATGTTGTTGTGCTTTTTTTTTTAAAAATAAGATTATAGCATAAGTGTTTTACTAATGAATAACACACCAAGCACAGTGCTGAAAACACACAACTGAAAAAGATCTGATGGAAGATATTTGCCGCAGGCTGCTGAGCAGTGCGTCAAGCCTACACTGAATGAAGAAACAAAAGAGCTGCTTTAGGCCTGTCTCCTGATATTTTCCAACTCAGCGAAATCCTATTGTGTGAGTGAAAAAAGTTAAGTTAAAAGCTTAGAGTGGTATGTGAAAGCAACTGTTCAACAGTTGGGTAAAACCAGTGAATACTTTTCACTGTATCCTCCCTGAACCCACAACCAAAGACTCGACACGTTCTACAGAGATCAAGTCACTTCTAACTTGTTTTGATCTGAAGGAAGTATTAGACACAAAAAGACAGCAATTACTTTCCATTTTGAAGCTTGGGCAAATCTTTACAGAACGTTTATGCCATCGTATTAAATTGTTCTGCTTTACCTGGCTGTTATACCACACAATTCACAAACACATGCATGCATTTTGTTGGATTTGAGGTATATGATCTATGAAATATACATAACAGTGTTAGTTGGCTAACACTGGTATATATATATATATATGCTGATAGAGTTGTTCTCTACGAAAATGGTTGTTTTAAAAGCATGGCATAATATGCAATGAAATTGCAATTTCTTAAATACTATTAGATAAAGTATGACTTTAGTCTGTATAAATAAAAATCTTAAAAATCCAGCTTGGCTTGCAGATAGTTTTGAATGATGCAAACATAAGTTTTGTATATTAAATAAGTTAAATATGCTAAGGCCTTTTCCTGTTCTCCATTTAAATTACACAATGTGCGTGGCTACTGCTCTGACATAAAACATTCATTACATACAATATGAAACATGTAAGAGCTCTTTGACAAAAATACCAAAACTACTTTTTGCAAATGGTTTGGTTGAAGTTTCTGTCAGAGCTCTTATATCCCCAAAATATGCCGCCATCAAGATCAAGGCAGTAATTTTCAATAACCAGGTGTGTCTTTGTCTCATTAGAGGTAGAAAGCAAAAACATGATACATTTGTAACATAAATCTGGAGATCAATGATAATTGAACAGTTCGACTCTGACCCGTTGTGTGATATTTCATAGAGGATTTATTTGGAAAAATATTAAGGTGATTTTTTTTTTTTTCATGGGCAACAGTCATAAAAACGATTCCTGTAAATTTTGACAGCATGTTTAAATACATTTACATCAGAAAACAGTCACATCGACCCGAAGTGCCTTATTTACAATAGACAAATTTGCAAAATGAAAAAAGATTTTAAATTACATCAAACTTCACGCACACGGAAAATGAAACAACAAACACGTCGATCACAAATAACACTTAAATAAAAAGAAATACAAGCTTCCAAAAAAACGAATCAGTCACAAACATATTTGATGGCAGTGTTTTTCCTCTTCTGATCTATGCAATGATCAGAGAACTTCCAGATACACACTGCAGTCAGTGCATATGCATACACAGTATCCGATTCAATTGTGTGTTAAATACATAAAAAATACAACCCATCATAGTGCAATGAGGTAAAACCGTCCCTACAGGAAGTGCAGCGAGTCCATTTGGCACGTTCCTGGGAAACAAACTTTGAGAGTCCGAGCCAGTATGGCCCAACGTCCTTTTCTGCAGTCACTGTGTTTACTTCAGTTGAGAACCAGCTCATTCTGAATATCACCTTCAACATAAGTTTCACAGCAGCAGTCACATGAAGGGAACCTTCCCTCTGGTTTGAGCAGCATTACTGGAGTAAAACCTCCTGTAGAACAAGACGAGCTACAGCTCCGTTGTGGTGTTACACCTGGAACAAGACGAGGAATGACATTAATACATCGCTCCGAAATCTAGATTCGCAGGCGAATGCAAGCTAAAGGAAGGCTCTCGGCTTACCTCGGTTGCGATAATACATTCATCCTTCTCCTCTGATAAAACAAAGACTGACTGGTACTTTGTGTCTTTGCACAAAGATTCTGTACGTTTCCTCTCTGTAGAATCACTGAAAGTGAAAAGAAGCAAGTTTAGTACTATGCAACAACTCCCAACGCCCAACTGAAATCCACACGGAACAATATTTACCTTTTCGAATGATTTCTGTGTTTCTCCTCAGAGTCTTGGTCGAGAGCCTCGCATTTTGTTGCTTCGCTATTCTCAGAGTCCTCTTTTCCCAAGTCCTCCTGCTTCAGCTCGTGAACAAGATTGTATTCCACCAGCGAGTAGCGAGATTTGAATCCGTTTTTTTCCCCGCCCGCGGCGTCGCTCTGAAAGTCCACTTTCTTGTTGATGTTCTTCACTTGCGTAGAGCCGATGACGCTTACGGACAAGTCCTTGTCTCGGCTGCAGTTGTTGGTCAGGTTGTTCATGGTCTCGATTTCACTGTGGCTGTCGATCTGCTGGCTCCTCTGCTGCAATTTAAGACGGACGTAGACGACCAAGAAGGCCCCGCCAATCAGGACTAAAAGCACTAATATAATCCCAGCGCAAACTGCCGTCCAAGGAAAGGTGCCATCATCTTCGTTGTAAGAGTACCTTTTGTCGGCGCCCTCAATGGTTTGCTCTTGTGAATTGTCTGGGAGCAGAAACTGACAGTTACGTCCTCCGTATCCCGGGATGCAAGCACACACATAGCGGCCATCCCTTTCGTGACAAGTAGCCCCGTTGTGGCACGGGTTGTGTACGCACTTGTTGACTGCAGAGGTGCAGTTCTTGCCGGTGTATCCGGGAGGACAGGTGCAAGTGTAGTCACTGAGTCCATCTTGGCACGTGCCGCCGTTCTGGCAGGGATAGTTGGCGCATTCGTCGATGTTGTCTTCACAGTGTGTTCCAGAGAAACCCTCAGGACACTGACAGAGATATGAGTCCACGAGATCTAGACATTGAGCTTCTGGAGAAGAATAAGTTGGACAATGAGACATCTGATTCAAAAAACCCACTGCATGCATTTGTGGCGTAAAAAATGGGAGCATTCAATATACCGTTTGAGCAAGGGTTGGAGCTGCAGTGATCAATCTTCTTTTCACAGTTGAACCCAGCGTAGCCTGTCGGGCATTTACAGAAGTATCCTCCCTCGGGGTTGTCAACGCAGCGTCCATTGTTGAAGCAGGGACCGTCGGCGCAAGTCATGGCGCTCAGCTCGCAGTTTCTTCCATAGAAACCAGGAGGACACGTGCAGCTGTAGGTGTTTTCAAGATCCTGCGAACGATTGAGAAGAAGTTGAGAACAAAACTCGAGCAATGCATTCACAAAGAACGCAATAATCCATATATCTAGGGAAACTCACAGTGCAACTGCCTCCATTTCTGCATGGGCTGCCAGAGCATTCGTTGACCTCAATCTCACAGCTGTCCCCAGTGAAGCCAGGTCTGCACGAGCAGGTGTAGCTTCCCTGGCCAGTGTTGGTGCATGTGGCCCCATTCTGGCAGGGTTTGTGATGTGTGCAGTAATTGAGATCTGCAACACAAAACATGTAGGTTAGTCTCCTGCTGAGTCTGGTGTGAATGGACAGCTCTAAACTAACAAATTGACTGACTACTTAGTTTAGGATGTCAAAGGCTCACCTTGGTTACAGAAGAGGCCTCCCCAACCCTCTTGGCAGTTGCATTGCCATGGCTGTTGGCAGGTGCCATGCAAGCAGCCCGGATAGCGGATGCAGTCATCACAATACTTTCCACTAAATCCCACTCTGCATCTAAAAACACCAAACAGGAACTGTTAGTATATTGTTAACCATGAAAAATTAAACACAGAGGGACTGAAATCTCCATTAAACTTACTTGCATTCACCAGGTTTGTCGCAAAATCCATGCTCTTCATCACATCCCGGAAGACAGATTGCTGTAAATAATAATAATAACAATATCTTTAATTATTAATTCATACATATACATTTTTTTTATTAATACCAGTTATTTTCTGAAACTTTTATTATTCTAGAAGCCACAGCTCAGTTTTACCAAGCTGCTTTAAGGGTAACGAAAAAAAAAAAATTCTTCTCACTACCATTGGAAGGACACTCTGGTTAACACAGTTGCACTCATACAAAAGCTTCCTAAACAAAAGCCCCTTTTTCCCCTAACTGTGGGTCAGAAGTCCCCTTTTTCACTCTGTTCATCCAACCCCCTCCCTATAACGTCCCAGAGTCGGCGCAGATAAGGGTGGACAGCTGGTGAACATGGTGCCAGTGCAGGACAGCTGCTCTATTGTCTACCTTCACTCTGCAGCTGCCCCCTTCCAACAATACCTCACCGCTCTGAGCCAATCAGCGCCAAGCGCTCTGCCAAGTAACCAATCAGGCGTTACATTTAATCTATGGCACGCGTGCCATTATTTGGCCAACGTCCCTCATTTGAATCACACAAACGCCTGTTGCAACCATAGCGACGAAGTTTGTTGTTGTTGTTTTTTCTCGCGAAATACCGAAACATGCCCACTAACAACTTTCAAATACAGACAAAACTAATGCTAAATGTGACCCTGGACCACAAAACCAGTCATAATGAGATTTATGCATCATCTGAAAGCTCAATGAATAAGCTTTCCATTGAGGATTTGAAAAATTGGAATATTTTGAAATATCAAAATATTGAGAAACTCGCCCAGAAAGTTGCCCAAATGAAGTCCTTAGTAATGCATACTGCTAATCAAAAATGAAGTTTGATATAGACATTTTTAGAAATCTAAATTTGTAGAACATGCTCTTCACTTAATATGATAATGATTTTTGGCATCAAAGAAAAATCGGTCCCTGTGCAACCTATGACTATCTTTGAGTACGACTATACTTACGTTCTGTGCAGTAATGTCCTTTCCATCCGGAGTTGCAGATAATTTCTCCGCGCTCTCCGCAGGTGAAGTGGCCGAAAGTGTCGTCGCGGGGGCGGCAGAAGACCGAGCAGCCCTCGCCGTAGTAATGCTCATCGCAAACGAATCTGTAGGAGTACTTCAGCTCTGTCCTCCCACCAACCTGTAGATCCTGGGACCATTCATCGCCCACTGTTAAGTGCCTCTGGGTGGTCATACGACTGATCAGACGCTCTGGGTTTTCTGTGGACGTTTTAATTTCAGCGTTAGCTCATTGCTGCAAAAGCAAAAAACGATTGCTTGAAACCTTCTTTCCAGTTAAATGCATCTTCTCCTTACCTGTGGACAGATCATCGTTGGAATCGGTGTGCAACGCTTCGATGATCAGCGAAAACGTTCCCTGAAACAGAAAAGCAAAATCGAGTAAATTAGAGCAGAAGTGCATTCCTCCACACCTCCCCGCTGTTTTACATATAACGGAAGATGTGAATGGCTTGAGGTGTGATCGCACTGGGGATTCAAGCCTCATTTCTCCGATTTCACACTTACTTATTGCAGTAAAATGAAAGGTTTCGGAATTTCACACTGAGCTGACAATTATATTCCAACCCAGGGGATGTGACTTTTCCCACCCCACCAGCACCGCTAAATACCCACATCCTGAGTCCTTCTGCGTCATTATTGTGAGGTTTAATACGCTACGCATGCTCTAAACTACTTTAAAACGGACGCAATTTATGTCATACATAAAGTAGCTATAATGTAAAATAAATAATACTAGCTACTCACCGGCCATGTGAATCCAAATGGGAACTGGATGGGGTTGCTAAAAGAGCTGTCAGGAAAGCTCTCAGGAACTTGGAAGGAGTTTGATCCGAGCACCGGGGTGACTGCGCCACCGTAGGTGCATGGAGGATCTGGGGATACATTGGCTTGGTAATGTTTCAGGCAGATCCTAAAAAAGGTTTTGCATTCGCATTGCTGAGCCTCTGACGCGGATCCTTTACAGCAGTTTGCGTTGCCTGTCACCCCTTTCTTGTTGAGAAACTCCTGCAACTTTAACTCGAAAACCCCAGAACAAAACCCCTGAAAAGAAAATGAAATCGGATTAATTAGGCTACTACAAGTTGCCATCATACGGCAGACATCTATTGCTCACGTATACTGTAAAACAGATGCTGGGTTTAATTACCTGGCTTATCATGACACAGAGCAAAGCAGCTATCGTAAGTCGTCCCATGGTGGAGAGGATCTGAACTATGTTGTTAAGCTTCCACGGGCCAGGTTATTGTATGAGACCGTGTCTCAATAAATCATTGAGACTCGAAGTTCTCCACTCAGTGGGAGGCAGCTCTGGTTGATGCTCTGTTGTTTTCACTTTATCTGCTCATGCAAGCCCATCAAAGTCCCTCTTGGGAAAAAAACAAGCAATTAAATCCCAAATACGAAAATAAAGAGGAAACCCCGATGCGCAAAAGGGGGATGAACAGGAAATTCCCTCAGAAGACGATTACTCCAAGTTGTCAAAAGTTTGCAGTCCTGTTGAAGATAGTTTAGGAAGCCGAACAAAATGCAGAAACTCAGGCGTGTATCGCTTATTTTCCGTTTATACAACTGGCGTGGAGATGACCCAAACTTTCCTCGCGTGCTCTTGTTTCCATGTGAGAGACTGACTGGGTTGTGCGTGTTTAATGTCCCAGTCCTCCCGCAGCCGGTTATATACAGGCAGCGCCTGCTAGGGTAATGAGATGCAAATGAGCTACTCCCCAATCTGGCTCTGGTTGTCACAAAGGGACACTTTTCAATCTACACCACCCCCAACCCCCCAAGAAAAAAAATATCGGCAAATGGTCACTGAGCTGTAAAATGTGCAACTCTTCGCCACTGCGAGAGAGTGGGAGAGAGAGAGAAAATCTAATTTACATACAGGAAAATAAGCAACCTCGAGAATCCTGTACATCCCACTCTGACATTAAAGCAAATTACATCACACATTGCAGGAATGTCGCGTTCCTGATAACGACACGAAAGTATTCAGCGGCGTTTGTGGTTTTCTTGGCTGTTCCATGCAACATGGCTAGACGTTGAAATCTGTGCATTTGAGCTAACATCTGCCACGTTTCTTTTAGGATTCATTTATTTTGGGTTGTTTATGCAAACATATGTGTGCTTTATGCTGTAAACATGAAGCAGCCTGGATGTAAAGTAGAATTTTCATTCGCAATTTGTATCCAGTTCAGTTGCTTTGTTATAATATCCCTTAATTAAAGAAGCAATGTCTCATTCCAAAACATTTTAGAACACCTTGCAGTAAAAGTGCATCCAATCTAAAAAAACAAAACACATTCATAATGTAATGTTCTGGAAAAGTGAGAACTAAGTCGAAGCGGTTACAATTGGCTGGCGCCTCGCGTAATTAGGTCATGTGAACGTGCGTATTCTTTGCGGTTTTAACAACGCTTCATTTCAGTGGTTTGAGTTTAGGTGACTCTGTAAGTTTCGAGTTTGCATCTCTAAGCTGGATTGTAAACGCTGAACTGGTGTGTGTCGTTCGCGTGGCTGTCATTAAGGCACTTCGTTATTGTGTGAGGGGAGAAGAAGTTTTTTTCTCTCCCTGCGCTCTCAGCTGTATGGTAATTCTCACAGCACCTGCTCCCCTCACAATGTCGCGGGGAGAAAGAGCTCCCCTCTCTACACGTCATCCCTGACAAAAGTACCTAGCAGCTTCTGTTGTTTTGGTGTTTTATCAATTATTTTGCGTTTAATTTGAGGAGGATGTGTTCTTTTAATCGTTCATATTGTTCAGTGAATCGAGCTCTCGCTCTTTTTGCTCCCTCTTGCGAGCGTTTGTTTGTGTGGATGCGCGAGGGTGGTCTTCATTAGTGCGTTAATTAAAAGCGCTCCAGAGGAATGCAACAATGGTGCATCAGTGACACAGTTACGCGCAATCGGTTTTGGCACTTGAGGAAAATCGTTTAGAAAGTTATTCAACTTATTTTTAGTTTAAGTGTACATACATACAATGTTTATTTGCGCTTCCTAAGCAAAAACGTGGATTTGCGATGTGATGCAATGCGACAGGTGTCATAGCAACACACTCGGGGTTAGTTATTGAACGGCTGGCCGTAAATAAGAGCGGAACCCAGCTATCATCACACTTTCACCCACAATTCTTTAGCCTGACGTTGCACACATTTCCCGATTACCCCAGCAAAGCATCACTGAAAAGCACGTTGAAAACCCTCAGATTTATGCCCACTTCGCTTATTCTTTTCAAGCATAATTTATGCCACGAGATTCTGTCCTGGTTAAATCAAGCAGAAAGCTCCTTTCTCGCATTCCTCCTCTTTTCTGAAGGTGGACTATGGGGAGACTGTTTAACTTAAGTGTTTCTATAGGGGGCTGTTGTACTTTAACTCCTGCCCACCAGTAGCTGCGACGAACAAAGCCGGGACTCGAGGTCTGACTCTTCATCTTTCTTTGCGCTTTAATTTTCATTGATTCTGAATACAAGGGGAGCCCTCAGGGACTCTCTCTGAAGACGCGGACAGCCCCCCAAGCCAACCATCTGCTCCCAACCAAATGGCGTTTTTTCACATCGCAACTGCATGTCTCCACTGCCTCTCTGGGCAGCGCGCAGCCGCGCACACGCAGGCTTCTCCAAATGAGACTGGAAGCATGAGCGCATGAATGCCGCTGCTGAGCCATATGGTTAGGGAAGCTGCAGTAAGTGGCCGTGGGAACACGGGCAGTAACGAGCGCGGTAACGGCTTGTGGGAGAGTGTCTGCCAATCGATCGGTCAAATTAAGTGGAGCGCGAATGTTTCTCAATGAGATAAACGCGCATTCCTTTATACGCAACAGGAGACGCGGAGGCGATCAGAGTGTTGAGGCATCGTGCATGTGAATGCGTTTAAAGCTTATTTTGTGTTCGGGAAAAGGACAATACACTATAGTAAGAGTAGGTTCCCCATCATGACGCAACAAGGATTTGCGCTGATTAAAATAACAAAGGATGTGTCGCGTGGCTCGGGTGGCGCACTCATTATGGAAAGGAAAAAAAACAAGCAAGAAGAAACAATAAAACGCACTGCGAAATAGATGCATCCGGATCCTGGAAGTTACTAAGTTTGATCAAACATGGTTTGCCATCTACTATAATGACGCACACGAGCTGTTGTTCTGAATAAGAGTCACGAGAGACTTTCGAGTATTTGCTACAAGAGCGCGCGCGCGTGTGTGTGTGTGTGTGTGTGTGTGAGGGACAGAGAGAGAGAGATAAGGAGGGGTGAGTGAATTCTTCAACAGGCTTGAGGACTGTCGCGTGCCATCGTCCTTTAGGGAACATCTGCCCCTTTCCCTGGGGTGGTTTTGTTTATGTGAGAAACTCTGGTTCAAAGAGGAAGAAAAATCAATAATTGACCCAAAACTTGTATGCTATTGGAATCCTGCGTCTGCCAAATGTGACAACACATCTGTTATTTATATTATGCAGGCAAGTTTTCTTACTTTTGCACAGTTTGTAAAACCACAAACAGGGATTGACCTATACTAACATACTGTATTTGATGTATCACATTTTAAATCTTTATTGTTAATTTTGGATCGCGTCTATCAATCGTGACTTTTTAAACTGCATAACTAGCACTACGCTATGTTTGGGTCTATATAACCGCACGTCCTGATTTTGCCAAGTACTATGTGTATGCCTAATATCAGAGGAAATGATAGATGACTGACACTGATGTACAGTGGAAATAATAAACCATTACATAATCAACAGATTCATTTAAAACATCATGAATGCATTTATTTTTTTATTAGCACAGTTGCCATTTAAATTAAATAAATTACTTAATTTATTATTATTTTGTATTCTTTTTTATAGATGTGTGATCGACCAGTGTATTTAATACATTTTAAATTATTTCGAATATATGTTTCAGCTGTGGTCTTCTTTTCATATACAGTCATTATAAATAAATACGCTGATTGGCTGCTGAGATCGTCGCGCCGGAACAGGAAGTGAGCGCAACATTGTAAACACTGGCGGGTTGTGCTACTCTAGCAGCCGTGTCGAGAGAGCGCTTACTGCTCCCTGAGTTTAGTGTTCGTGTTAAACTATGCTTGTCATTCCGCTGAATAGTAAGTCAGTTTTTGTTTCCCGAGCGGCACTGGGTTTAATAGCTGAGTTCATAAAGTGAGAAATGCTCCATGTTCTTACTGACAGCGTCGCAGCGGTAGTGGTGAACTTCCAGCAGTCACACGCAGGTGGACGCCGTGAACGCTTTCTCAAAAATGTTCATTCTTATTACCTGGTGTTTTGCACGAGTCACCATTATTGTAATAAGTCAGCACAAAATGCATATAATAATTAGTTGATAATTATTTATAGCTTAAAACTGTTCGCATTTTAATGCGTGTTAAAACAGGGATGCAAGCAGGAATATAAAATGTCTTTAAATATTGGCAAGTCTAGCATTACCTTTTATGAATCGCTAGAGATTACCATGTTTGTATGGCCTAAATTGTCTGACCAAAAAAGTGAAAGATAAAATAAAACTAAAGTAAAAATGTTGAGTTACTTGTTAATTCTTTCATGAATGTCAGTGAGAAGTAAACAGTGATTCTGTAGGTCTTGAAAGCTTTAATTTGTCATTCAACACTCTAATGCTTTCAAAAGGCTTTAAATCAGAGCATTATGTGTTTGAAAATATAAAAGTTTAATAAGAAAAGTTAGCGCCGCCTTAAGTATTTTTGTTATCTAAACATGAAGCCTTGTTATCTGAGAAACTGAACAAAGTTAAGTGACTTTATGCTTAAGACACACACAAATATCTCTTATTGTGGTGTTTGTGAGCCGTACGAAGTAAAAAAAAAAAATTATATGTATAAAATGAAAGTAATGGAGATCTGTTGGAAGGACCAAATTGCTGTATTGCGTTTTATTCAGTAAATTACTACGCCTTAAAGAGATCGTTAAAAGACTTAAGTTTAGCTTCATTAAATCTGCAGAAATCCTGAGTAAAGTTAGGCACAAAACTTTTTGTTGTTGTTGTTGCAATAATATAGTGTTTCTGATTCTGATAAATAGAAAATGGTGCATTACTTGTATGTGTCGTTTTAGGTGCATGAGTTTGCAGAGGAGCTTTAATCCAGCTGAAGATGGGTGTGAAGGGCTTACAGTACTTCATGGAGACATGCTGCGCAGACACTTGTGTGCCAGTGGACCTGAAGCAGATGGCGGTCGATCATGTCAAAGCCCATCCGGACACAACCGCCACAGTCGTAGTGGACGGAATGGCCTGTTTAAGATACTGGTATCGCTGTCAAGCTTGGGTCCATGGCGGTCAGTGGCAGGAGTACTTGCGTATCCTTCAAGAGTTTGTGGATGAGTTCACGGCGGCAGGCATACGCTTAGTCTTTTTCTTCGACGGGATGGTCGAGGATCAAAAGCGGGCGGAGTGGGTGAAGAGGCGCCTGAGAGTCAACCAAGACATCAGCAGAATATTTCAGCACATCAAGACTCACGGTCAGCAGCCCAACAGCAGAGACCTTTTCTGCATTCCCTCCGGACTCGCAACCTTCTCCAGGTTTGCCCTCAAAAGCCTCGGCCAGGAAACACTGTGCTCTGTTCGTGAAGGAGATTATGAGATTTCCCACTACGCTTTGTCTCACAACTGCATGGGCATCCTTGGTCAAGATACAGACTTTGTTATCTACAACACAGTTCCATACCTGTCCATCAATAAACTCCGTTTAAGTGACATGACAACAGTGCTGTTCTCCAGAGAGCGCTTATGCCAGGTTTTGAAGCTTCGTATGACTGACCTTCCTCTCTTGGCCTGTCTCTTGGGTAATGACGTTGTGTCTGAACAGCAAATGCAGCGTCTCCGCAACAGTGCCTTGACGTCATTTCGAAAGAAACACAGTCAAGTTCAGGGAGACAAGGTCTACGCTGTTGCAGACTTCATCAGAATTCATCATCCCAGCTCTGGGGCGACATGTGGTCTTTCCTCACTTTCGTTAGTTGAAGAAGAGAAAGAAGCTTTAGAAAAGGGCATATGCCTATACTTACTTCCAGGCCAAATGTCCCCTTGGTTAGAAAGCAGCCGTCTCGTTCCTGAGTCTGTGTGTTTGATGGCCAAGTATGTACCGGCTGAAATATTTCAGGTAAAAAGAAAAAAAAAATGCAACATTTGAGGACTTTAAACAACTAATTTAAACATGCAAATAAACTAGCATGCTATAAATATTAAATACATAACCATTAGAAGTTTTCAAAAGCAACAGGCCCTCCAGAAGTAGCATGGCTTTGTCTGTTCTCTTACTACGTGTGTCCATGTTTCAGGCAGCACTAGAGAAGCACACACAGGCAGAGTGTTTCCTGGTCTATAATGTGTTATATGATGGAGTCGTGGAGTGCAGCAACACGTTGGAGGATGAGGATGAGGTGGAGTTACCACCGCAAGCCATCTTATATCTGCCTGTCCGAGAACGAATCTACGGCCTTTTACTGCCACTGCTGCCCGGTACTTTTGTTTCTGTGTTTACTTTGAGTTTATAGAAAATATTTTGTCTTATAATGCTTCATGTTGTAAGTTCTATGCAACTGTGAGGAAGGCAATTAAATGAAGGAGAGCATTTTTAAAAACATGACCATCATATAATGTCAAAGTACATCATCACAAACAAAGTAGTACCTTACAAATAGTTTTTAACTAAAATTGTTAATTTGAATAAAATTGTTAACTTAAATAATGTTAAAATAAACCTTAAATATTAGAAAACTTGCCTTGGCATATAACTGAAATAAAATATGTTTAGGTTTAAATATGTTAAATACTAAAGTCACTTCAACTTAAGTTAAATAATACTAAAGGCAAATAATACAATTAAGATCTTCAACTACAATTAAAATAAAAGAATGAAAGTATAAAAATAAAAGCTAGTTCAAAATATTAATAAATACTATCATGGTGTACTGATAACACGGAAAAACCTGGAAAGGAAATATATTACAAAACTGTTTTTTGAGCTTGTCAAACTTTTAGAAGTCATGGAAATTCCCATGTTCAGTAAAAATGTACTATTTATGTTTAAAATTTACTAACATACTAAGTATTTCTTTGACTATATGCTTAAGAATTATTACACTTTATATATATATATATATATATTTATTTTTGTGATGTATTTTTGTCAATTTTAGAAGAAATCCGGTCTGCAATCTAGTGATCTTTAAATAAAATGATTGAATATTTAATATTTATTTAATATTATTTAAATATGATCTGTATTTTTACTTAACATAGGCATTCTGTTGAGGTCTAGTATAGTAAATATAGGTTGTCCTCTTACTATGATGTTAACAGAAAATGCATCTCCATGGCTCTGCAGTATTCTGGGAATTGTCTTGTTTCTGTGTAATATTTGTGGTGTGGGCAAATGTGTGGTGAACGTGCTGTTGAAAAGAAGGCCAGACCCAAGGGGACAAAACGTATCAGATTTCAAACAGTCGAGACTACACTGTAATTTTGGAAAGGCTCTGTCAGTCAAATTATTTCATAACATACAAGCCTATTGCACAAATGCCCTTTCTGTGCTGCTTTCAAGGGCTTTTTTCCCCCTCTCAGTTTATATTAACTTCTCTCTGTTTTATAGATTGTTCTGGTCAGACTGTGTCAGTCAAAGAATGGTTCGTCTTTCCAGGAAATCCACTTACGGAGCCAACCAGAGTCACCCCAAAGCCTCTTAATAATCTAAGTATGTAACCGAGTAGTTATGTTCCACATATTTGCTCGTCGTAACGAAGCACCTCACTTGGAGTTTCTCAGTTGAAGCTGCTAAATATAAAAACCTGTTTCTGCCACTGATTTAAAAAAATTAAAAAAGCTTATTGCCAGTTTTTGTTTCACAGTTCAGAATTTTTCGCAGAAGTTCTAAAGTTAGAATTGTGAGATGTATCAAATCGAAATTGCAGATTTGCATGATATAAACTTGCAATTGCAACAACTTTGTATCTGGGAATTCTGGCTTTATAACTCAAAACTGTGTGATACAAAGTTGCAACTGCAAGTTATAAAGAAAAAAAACTGATGTGTTCTCAGAATTGCAAATTTATATCTTGGAGTTCTGACTTTATATCTAGAAACCGTGAGTTTTTTTCTCAGAACTGATTTATGCAATTCTATGAGATTAATACAAAAGACAGATTTGTAAGATAAAAGTCACAATTACATTTTTATTCATTGGTGGAAACCATAGGCTGGAATACATTTTTTCCTCCAAATGTCGGTCTGCTCCAGTTGCTGAATGTCAAAGCCAGCCTGCAGTTTGTAGCCAGTCAGAGTTGACAGATTTCACAGAAAATAATGTAGTATTTGAAGCGCACCGACATTTTTAGCTTGATTCCATACAGTTGGAGAATTTCAAACATATTTGATATTTTGAGCCATTTTTAAAGCAAATATTGTTTTGATTTGTCATTTGTCTTCTAACTATGAGGCACACGTTTTTTCATGAATTCGTTGTGTTTGGAACAACCCAGTTGTTTTTCTTTGTAATCATTCACAAGGATGGTAAGTGTATGATGTCGAGTGTTTTAGCATCTGTTTTAAATTTAAATGTGATGTAGTGTATTGCAGCCTTAAACAATCCCTTTATAATCTCAAGGAATCTATGTTCTGTTGTTAGTGTACATAATTCTCTTTGTTTGCTCTTTTGTATTTCCTTCAGCGACTGCATGACACAGATGCTTTGTCATAAAAAGAAAAGGCTGCATGCTGTGATCAGTGCATTTTCGTAAATCAAATATACATCTAATATGAGAAAATTAGCATATTTTGAAATATAGCCTGAAAAGAATATAAAGTGTTCTAGTTGTTCTCCGCTAATATTTAAAGAGTTTTTTTGCAAAAGCAAACTTTTGTTTTTGTTGTTTTACGTTCAAAAATCTGTTTTGTGATCATGATTGTGATGAATTTTTGTGTTAGTTAGCTGTTTTTTAAAGCTGTTTTTTATAAGTTAGTTTTGTTAACCTGGTCAGAATAACCCAACTGCAGTGTGATTGAGATGAATTGGGATGCACGATGGATTTTTGAGAACTGGAGTTCTATGTTTTTGCAAACAAACTCTTCTTTTAATTAGCTAGAAATCAAATAAATGATTTTTTGAAAACCATTATTTGTAACCACAAATTGTAAAAATCACAGCCTTTTATTATAACTGTTCCTTCATCCAATCTTTATAGACATGATTCACACAAAAATTGCAATTCACCCTCAGGTGACTTTTTCTTCTTTAGTAGAACAGTAAAGTTTATTTTAGTGAAACCGTGCTCCTTTAGTGATTCATAATATGTCTTTAAGACATAAAAACGAGCAATTCTCATGAAGTTTGAATGTTATACATGTATAAAGAATATAAAGTGCGCATATTTGTCTTTCTAAGCTTACGTTACAATGAGAAACCCAAATATAAAAATAATATTCAAGTGATTTAATGGTTCAATTAGTTCACCAAAAAGAACCGGTTCGAAAGAATAATTAGTTGTGAACCGGACATCACTTCGGACTGTTTGTTTGAGGCTGTGGATTACAGGTGATAATGTTGTAAATGATCAGTTTAGTTTCTTGCACAGACCATCGTTTCGTTTATTGTCAGGAGCCACAGACACATTTTGTCTTTCTATTCTTAAAAACTGACTTGCATTTATGAATCACCAAGGACCACATTTTCAGCTAAAATATTGTTCCACTGAAAAGTCGCCTGAGGGTAAGTAAATGAACAGCTAAATTTTCATTTTTGGATGAACTGTGTCTTCAATGTACTCTCATGTGAGTTGAACTTGTGGTTTTTGTTGATCAACAGAGCCCGATCTGATGTCTCTGTGGTTTGGGACGGACCCAGAGGTGAAAGCAGTTCGAACATCAACACTCCTGGATGTCTTTGACCTGCATGAGTTTACTGAAGAGCTGAAGCGCTTTGACAGCCCTTTGATTGCTGTGATTTGTCTTGTAACCTACATCGCAGTTCAGGTGTGTTTAACTTTCCATCGTTGATGCCA
>JAUMHR010000063.1:4373954-4387450 GCA_032361145.1 Enteromius fasciolatus | reverse complement strand
GTGCTTGTTGTGTATACACGAGTGTGATTTTCACAGCTTGTGTGTGGAATTAAAACACTGTTTTCTCCTGGATCTAGGCGAGACAGCTTTCCCTGGAAGACGTAGATGCGTATCTAAGCCAGGCTGTTTGTGTCAGTCTCAGATCCTTCAGAGAAAGGCAACAGCTCAGGGTGAGTCATTTGCACCACCTCTGCCTTTCTTAAAGTATTGTTTGTACACTCGCATACTCACCCGTTTTAACTGGACTTGGTTTGGAGTCTTCTGGAAAACAGCTGTGGTGATGTGTGTTATTTTGTAACATACCTAAAAAAGACAGGCCGTTTTTGCAATTGGTTCGTTTGCTAGGTTTAAAAACCTGAGTTTGGCTTAATGTCGTGCACTCACGTTTTTATTTACATTACATTTATTTGTTGAGCGGACACCTAGAAATGAGCTTGATGTTATGAGTAGTGTGTTTTGGAGGAGGCGTGGCTTTGGAGAGTGATTTGCAGGGAGGGTGAGATCTTATGCTTTCAAAACAATCCTCTGAAATTGCCTCCCCTTCTTTTAAAGAGGCAGTGAAGGCATAGTCGTATTTACTGTTGTTCTAGAAATTTCTGCAATTTGAATAGGAATCAACGATATTAGACGCCAGCCTGAAATTGGACATTAACCGAACAGACTTCTTTTGTGAGCTGGGCTTCACTCGTCTCTCACCATGAATGTTTCTGGCTTGTGAAATGTCATCACAATTTTGCTAATGGTGACTTCCACTTGTCATGAGAAGCACTAACAATAGACCTTAGTCAGAGTAGCTTCATATTTAACTTTTAACTGGAATGAAAAGAAAGTTGTGAGGGACAGAAATTCTGTGTGTTCTGTGAATTGTGATGTTTAATAATATACCAGTTGTTTAGTTGATGAACCATCTTCGGGGGGAAAAATGTATTACTATATGAAAACTGAGATTAAATCATTAAATAAATAAAAAGTAATTGTCAGCTGAATGATAAGATGTTTCTGTCTCTTGAAAATAACAAGTGATTTGTTTTTTTTCCTGGCAATCATTCCACCAGTAAGGAACCGTGAATGTAGTACTGAAAATGTAAATTATTTATTATTTATTTGTTTTCTATTTATTAAATGCAAAATGATGTGACATTAATTTTTATTGTATGGACAATTTTTTTTTTATGTTGACGTGTACAGAGGAAAGTCTGTCGTACAGGTTGAGAACAACATAAAGGTTTTAACATTAAGCCATGGTAAAAATAATAAATAATCAAAATAATACTAATAAAATATTTATTTAAATAAATAAATAACATAATAAGTCATGATTTTATGAAAACATGTAAAGTGTCGTTGACTGCTTAGATCACATTAACGACTTAATAGAATAGTGCACCGAAACATAACCATAATAATACCAAAAATAAAAGTCTTATGCTTGTATATTTAAATAATAATAGAAATAATAATAATATAGAAATATTAAATATAATATTAAATTTGTTTCGATTATTTCTCTTCAAAAGGTCATTGTGACCCTTTTTGGATCTTCTAAGGTTTGATGGAATTGAAGAACAAAACATGCGGGTAAGTGAGTGACGCAAGCACTTTTTGGGTATACTATCTATTTAAAATAGATACAGCAGATGAGAAACACTGTCAAATCTGCACGACAACATGGAGATGTAACAAATGGAGGCCTTTTACTTAGAGATGCATCAGATTCTTTTGCTATTTGGAAAAAAATATGTAAAGAGACTGGAGGGATAATTCCTGGTTGCTTTGCGACATTCCTCTCAAAAACTACTCTAATTGTGGTCTGAACCTGAGAGCGATGCTCTGGTGACGGGCTCCGCATCGTCCCCGTCGGCGACCACAGGGCTATTTCAGCTCCCACCCTAATTTAAACCTCCGATGCGTGCTATTTCAGACATGGCCGCCAAGGGCGGCCTGTGGTTTCGCAGTGCTTGGATTGAGAGCCCTCCCCACAGCACAGATAATGGATGATAGAGGGACAAATTAGAGCCTCTTGGGAGTTATCCAGCAAGCCGCCTCCTAATTTACAGATCCTCCTGTGTCTACGGCCGTCCTTTTTGCGTCTGGTGTGAATCCCTTCAGTCTGTTGTTTTCAGATGCTGATGCATATCTCACCCTTGACTGGTGAAACACCGTTCTGTTGACAATACAAATAAACTATTGAGTTGTATTTATATTTTTATAGATTTTACGTTTATTTACTTTGGAAAATGCAGTTAGAACAAAGGATGTTAATCACTCGGGTATGACTGACTCTGAATCTTTTATGCTGTGTAATGGCTGTTGATTGGCCGCAGTATTTATTTATGATCCCACGTGTATGTTGTGGCTCAAGTGAAGTGATACGGCTGGGTTTATGTTGTGCACCGCATGTTGGGAGATGAATGATAGCGTTGAGGGATTGTGTGTTTAGAGGGCGCGCGGCAGCAGGTGTTGGGTTGCTCGCTGACCCAGAGACACGTGTGTGCTCAAGGCGCAGTGGAGACAGCCTGCCGCTGGCCAGATGAAAGTGTGTAAAGCTCTCCTGCCTCCCATGTGCCACGGGGTGGCTGGAGCACCTGTTACACGCACCATTGTTGTCTCCCATCGGGAGTTACACTGTCACATCTGCCTGAAATTTGAAAAGGGATAGGAGAGGGGATGTATTAGGAGGCTGTAAGAGCCAGACAGATGGCAGGAGAGTCTCCAGGGGCTGCCTGATTACCCCCCTCTAATCTGCTTCCCCCTGTGTTGCTTTGTCATAGCAAGGGAATGTAAATGCAAGCTAAGGATGCCACTACACAGCATCTGTAAGGGATGAATGTAAGGATTCTAGTTCAAACATTTGAACATTCATTTAGTAATTTCGAAAAACAACCTGAACGCGTGTGTGTATAATGTAAGTGCTGTAATTGGCATCCAAAAATAAAGGTTTTTGTTTACATAATAAATGTTATGTGTACTGTTTATTTGTATGTTTATACACACACACACACACACAATACAGTATATATTTAGAAAAATGTTTTTGGGCTTTTATCTCTTTAATGGACTGTAAAGGAGAGCGTAGACAGAAAAGCTTTGGGTGAAGAGAGGGGAGGACCTCGAGGTGGGAGCTCTTCAAATCATGTGTTGACGCACTAACTACAAGGTTATTGGCGCTGACACAAGACTTTTTAAATCAAATAAATGCTGTTGCTTTTAACTTTCTAGTCTGCCAAGAATCCTGACAAAAATGTATCATGGTTTCCTTGATATTAATGGATGTTTTCAACAATAATAATAAGACGACGTGATTGTTGATCAGCTAATGAGCAATAAGGCTTATGACTGGACTCATGCTTACAGAAAATGTAGCTTTGCCGTTAGGAAGAAATTACATTTTGTTCTGGAAGTGATTCATCGCTTGACAGCACTAATATATATACACACACACACACACATATACATATACATACATACATATATATATGTACATGTGAGATTAATTTGTGAGAACCAGGCCAGATCCTTTTTTATTTTTCAAAAGCACTGAGCAAATACTTTTCATGGCATGCAGTACTGTTACTGGTTCCTTCCTAAAAACACATGGTGTGATTCACACAGTAGCCCAACCTCTAAACCTGCCTTGCTCTCACTGACTCACAAGGGACTTAAAAACATGCATAAATCACTGTTTTGACTAATCCTGAATAAATCACTGTTTCGCTTAATTAGAATCAGAACCAAAACCATTAAATTCCGTACATTTACAAAGCCTTACTAAATGGTACAAGCACATCAATACAGTGACCTGAACCAAATCATTCAATTCCAGTATTTCCTAAAAAACAGAATCTGTTCTTGATTCCCAGATTTTTAACGGCACAAGTTTGGTTTCAGACAAAGCCCACATGTTTATTTGGTAAATAAAAAACTGAAAGTTCATTGAAATGCCACACAAGACTAAGACAAGCCTTGTCTTGTCGTGCATGAATGTTTACAGTAGTAACACTGAGCAGATGTGCATTAAGGTATGGCACAGGTGCAGAGCCTGATCACCAGGCTGTGGTTTTCCATTAATGTTGTGCTGCTGTCCTCAGGGGGTCCAGCGCTCCTTCAGGCATCTGGCTGGAGCAGCTCTCATTGTTCACTGTTCAAATGCTTGCAGAGCAGCTGCTGTTCTGGTTTGTTGTCCCACTCTATACCTTTACAGCAGCAGGGTGGCATCGGCATTGTCCCGAGGCCTATTGACTTCCACGCTGAGCAATTAGCGGCTTTAAAGGTGCTAAGACTTTAACATGTCTTTTTAAGGGGTTTAATCAAAGCCGCTCCACTTCATCCTGCTCTCTAAACCTTATGCATAACAGTGAATGTGATTAAATGCTCTCGTTTCAGTGAAGAGGCATGGTTACGAGCAGGAAGTCAGGCCAGTGTAAACAGCGTAATATTTCAAACGACGGCCTGGCTCTCAATCTGTGCGTCTGGAAGGCATGGGCAGTGGGCTGCTGCTGTCACTTCGGCTTTATCTCCAGCCTCCCTTTTGTTTGCTTTAGTTTAAGCTGTGTTTGAGAGCAGAGCAGGTGGCAGGCCAATTTTACGTTTTTTATGTCACGGAAGCTAATCAGTCCGTCTCTTATCTTCTGTTGTCGGGGGTGGGGGACCAGGTGACCAGCGGACAGTTCGGTGGGGGGGGGGGATCCTTTGTAAACATTCCCTTATCCGCGCAGGCAACTTCAGGTGAGCTCTGTGGGGTCACACCCTGCTTCCTTGCAGCCTGAGTTGAATGGGTATTGTCAGTATGATGAATTTGAAACCAAGCTGCTGTAAAAATGGTGTGGTTTAAAGCATCAGTTCAGATCACAAGAAGCATTCTGTAGTCATTAACTTTTGACATTTCCAACCTGTATGATTTGCTTTTACCCGTAGAACACAAAAGGAAGAGTTTAGCAGAATGTCACAGATGCTGAACAAAATGAAAATGTGTCATTAATTACCCTTATGTCGTTCCAAACTCGTAAGACCTTTGTTCATCCTCTGAACACAAATTAAGATATTTATGATGAAATCAGAGGGCTATCTGACACGCCATAGACAGCAACACATCTGAAATGATCCAGAAACAAAAACATCTGTAATACAGTCCATGTGACATCATTGCAGGGGCGTAATTTCCTCTGTCCCCCCACTTTTAAAAATCCTGTTCATGTCCCCACCCCTTTCAAACTTGTTATACTTTTTCACCTCGTCATCACAGAACCAAGCAGGACACTGAGTGACTGCCTGTGTAAACTATTCAGAAGCAGGTGCAGTTGTATTAGGCTAATATTATTAATTTTCCCTGAAGAACTTAGGAACATTCATTTTCGTGTCATATTTTATTTTCCTTAACTGAGCCATTGTTAAGCGACAGGATTGTTACATTACAATTAAATTTGAATTGATATGTGGCTGTGTAAAATAAAATAAAAGGGATTAATTTTATACAAGCAAAATGCAGCATAAACAGATTCATGTAATTCACATGGTCACATCGAGCTTGTGCTTAACTTAAACTTATTAAAGCTATAAAAGAGATAAATATGTCCACATTCAAAATAAATAATAAAAAAACTGCAACAAATAGCAGCCTCACTCAAAAAAATGATTCATTGGATGAACTCTGATTGAAGGCTGATTGATGTGTAGCCCCAACTCATAAAAAAAAGAAATGCAATTTGATCAAATATAGTTTTAATGAAATTGATACGTTTGATACTTGTTAAACTCAAACTAAAACATTAGGAAGACATCCTTCTACACTGAACAAAAAATATGTTTGATTTACTTAACTTTAGGCTTTAGCCAACTTATTATGCATAACATAAGATGTTGGTACATCAATGGTATGCCCAAAGTATTATTATTATTAATATAACTTTAACCCCTAAAAACACTAACATAGCAGAAACTCTTTTAAATACAAACATAAAAGAGCCTCACAGTTTTATCATCTTAATAAAAATGACATTTTATTTCACGATTTACTATCGTTATCCTGGCCTGTGTAAAGCATGAATGGAAGGAAATCTACTTTGTTCTTTCAAAATTAAAATATTGAGTTGAAACAAAACAAAAAAAAACTGTTTCAAGAGAGTTTAACACAATGCAGTTGTTTAAATTGGGAATCCAACATAATTGTGTTAAATGGAAAAAGTTTTTAAAATAAACTGAACAGTGTTGGGGAATAATTTTGAGCTTATGTAGAATTTCAGTTAATTTCTGTGAAAGCCGCATCCATTTTGTTTCCTTTAGAAAAAGCACAACTGTTTTTATTGTGATTGTACAAAAAAAATTAAAAAAAATATATATATACATTCACATACATATACGGTACGACATGAAGTGAAATGTATTGCATGACTGCCCCAACAAATTTACACATTAAGGAAATAATTTAGTAAAATGGCAAAATAGAAGTATAATAATACAATAAGTACAGTAAATAAATATAATATAAAAAATAAACTAGCAATAAAATAAAATAGAATAAAAAGAGAATAAAATTAGAATAGAATAAGACTATATAAATGTATGAAGTATAGTAGCTACTATTCGTTTTGGCAGAATTTAACATTATAATTAACTTATTTTTTTCCTGGGTTTTTTTTGTTTTTTTTTTATCACCATAGTCCCTAAACTTAAAAAGGAATTCCATGTAAATGCAAGAAATGATATTCAAATCGAAAACATTTTCCCTAAGTGCCCCCCCCTTCACTTCACTTCAGTTTTGCCACACTGCGAGAAGTTACCTAGTGTCGCTAAACTGTTGAGCTACTTAACTGTGCATTTACTACATTTACGTCAGAACTATGTCTTCTGCCATCTGCTAATTATGTCACAAACATTCTTAAAGGAATAGTTCACCCAAAAATGAAAATTCTGTTCCACTACCCTTGAGTAGTTCCAAACCTGTTTACATTTCTTTGTTTTGCCAAATACGTGGGAAGATATTTTGAAGAATGTTTGTAACCAGGCTGTTTTGGTCACCAAAAAAAAAAATGGCCCAAAACAGATGTAAAAAAATGTAAGCAAAGATGTATGTTTGTATATTAGTTTCGAACTTGGCTCAACCAATCAGAATCAAGGACCAGAACTATCGGTTTTATAATGTTACATTGCCAATAAGTTTAACAATGCATGTAGCGATGCCGAAGTCACTTTCAGAACACGCAACACATGCGCATGACGAAATAGGCACTTGGAACTTTTTTCACTCTTTATTTTCTTATAAAAAAGATTTAAAGATTAAAAGTTTTATAGTTTAGCAGTCAGTTAAGTACCACTCACTAAAACTTCCTGCTGGTCAGTGCAGCTCATTTCCTTGACCTAGTAAAATTTGCTTGAGGGGTTATTTTTACCCGCATGCGAAACTCCGTACTTTACAGTTTCCAAGTAAAAAGACTGGATTTTTACTGAACACACCTTCACAGACTACTGTTTTCATATATTTTTCTTATGTGATTCTATATTCCCTCCCCCATGTAGACCCCTGTTGTGGACCCTAGGGCCGTCCAGCTCGGCTCTCTCTTTGTGCGGGGTCTGACCTACCTCATCGCAGCCAACAGTGCTTGTGGTTTCCCTTTCCCAATGTGCGAGCTCATGCCTTGGAAGACCTTTGATGGCCTGCTCTTCCATTCAAAGTATCTGCAAGCCCACTCAGGCTGCCTGAAAGAGGAGCTTCTCGAAGGAAATGTAAGTACAGGGAAATGCTGTTGACCTTGTTTATACTCTGTATTAACATCCGTTATGGATGATCCGTTACCATACTTCAAATTTGTTCCCACTGCAATAGGACTTTTCGAAGTCACACATAACCAGCCACTCAGAGCCTTTGTTTTAGCGAAATGTTTGATTGACGGGTGAGTTGGGCGGTCTTTTACTGTTGTCCGGGATGCATCCTAATTAATTATTATTTGCACTACAAGTGCATTTCTGACCATCTTTGAATGCGTTTGGAGCAGTTCACAAAATGTTTTAACTCCACTTCTGATTGGATCACCAGAGACTTAATATCATGTGTAAACAGAACATGCAGCTCTACCGAAGCTTATTAACATGCTAAATGAAAATCAGGTCATAGTATGGGCCACACATATTTTGTTTACTGGATTTTGTTTAACTTTTGTTTACATGTCGTTGGTTTACTGGAAAACAGAATCTCTTTTGTTTTTGATTGCTGTAATGTTTTTTTTCCGGAGCCAAGGGACCAAAACATCTAAATACTTTTTAACCCAAACATGGGTTCATAATTATAAATGCAGTCAGGAACTAACTCAGAATCAACTTCATGGAGGTCTACATACTGTAAGTCACTATGACCTCTTTTGTATTTATAATGGTCCCAAAAATACACATAATCAATCGAACCAAGTGCACATCTGCGTTCAAATGTCTTTTTTCTCTTCTTCTTTTAAATAAATGCCATTATATATGACACTTGTACATTTTTAAGTGGCTTTTTAGGCCAGTTATAGATGACAATGACATATTCAATATCTCAATCCAGTATATGCATTGTGTGTAATATCTGATTTGTCTATTGTCTTCTAGTCCTCTGGGATGTCTTTGTTCATGTCCGTCAGAGAGCTGGTGCTGGATGCCTGCAGGAGGCGCGGCGTCTCCGTCCACAGCAGACCGCGCAGGCTACAGCACAGAGACGGTGCAGATCACTTTATATTTCCTTATCCATTTCATATACAGCACTTTCATTACTTCATATGAGTGATTTTAGTTTTTTACTTGAGAGTAGATTTTATTATTTCTTTTTTTTTTATACAAACGGGCAAAGGCTGTTGCATTCATAGAAATCTTTGAGTAATGAGCGTTTGTATTCTGTGAATTTATCGCAAGCACAGATTCATTGTTGACCTGGTTGTGACTCAAACAAATGGAATACATGCTGAGATACTTGCAGATAAACAATAGCCAGCAGTCTTCATAACACCCTCCATCTGGTCCGTGACAGTGGAAACGCTCTGTTTGGCACACTATTTTAGATCGAGGGGATGCTTTGTCATAACAAGAATAATTCTGGGTTACTTTTTATAGGTTTCTATCTATATTAAGTAACATAACAAGACAACAAAATTATAACGTGGTGGCTGTTACAAACTCCTTGAGCCCCTTTTGCTTTTTACCACCATCCAGAGTTTTGTGGTTCTGTCCTAAGATTAAAAGAGACCTTATGGTGAAATTGTCTCCATCTGGTTTGCCTCTTGATGTCGACCAGCTCGTGAACTGCTCATGTTGTGTCTTAGAGGCAAATAGGCTGCTTTTTGTCATCAGATATTTTAGTCAGATTAGTGGTAGAGTGGCCCAGTGCCTGTGTTTTGAATCTCAAGGTTTGTCCTGTTAGATTGATGTTCTTTTGTTTATAGTTGTTTTTGGTCGTCTGGAATTCCAGCTAGTTTATTTGGTCATTTGCTGTTCTTAGAGCATCTGTTGTGCACAACATGTTTTCTAACTTCAAAATAATCTTGCTTGGCACATCCATGCTTGTTAGCCCTTTCAAAACAAAACTTTCTTCAATGAAAGGATGTGCCAAAAATGTTTAAATTGTGGTTTAGTATTTTATAAATGAGAAAAATAATGAAAATTGTACATATTTATATGTAGAGTGAAAAATACTTCTAAAGCATGTATTAATCTTAAGGTTGATTCCATACATTAATAAAATCATCTATTAATGTTATTTAATGGATCTGAGCTCACATGGACAAAGCAGTTGTATTTTTACTAACTAATATTAACAAAGATGATTAAATACTGTAATAATTTGTTTATTGTAAGTTAATGCGTTAAATATAATTAACAAATGGAACCTTATTGTAAAGTGCTACCTAAAATAGTAAAAATAAATGTAGGTAAATGCTACAATGGTGCAGAATATTCAGTTACTTATAAATATAATGATGGGGAAATTAAAGATATTTATGACTTTTTTTCCTATGATAACTTGCAAAGTTGAATAGCTTCAAATCGATAATACATTTTTCTTTTCATTATAAAAATGTTTTTTTGCAAAGGAAAAAATCATTTTGTAACAGCTCTCGGGTCATTTTTTTTAGGTCATTAGTATAGTTAAATGCCATTATAACTGTAATATTTTTTATTGAGGATGGGATTCAGACATTTGATATCTGTTCGCTAGCTAACTATTTAGTGTTTCTTACAACAATAAAATGTAAAAGATTTAAAATCCTGCCATCGCTCAATTGCCCTGAAAACTAGAACGAAGACAGCTTGTCTTTCCTTTCTCATTTCTGTTCTGCTTCCTCCACTTGCCTCTTTTTCCTCAAGTTAATTCACCCTATTATTTTTCTGTCACTAAAAGGATTGTTTTGAATTTCAGATGGTCTAAAGTGTCAATTGCAAGAGGCTGTCGGGGTAGATGTATATAAAAAGGTCTGGTTGTAATTTATGTGCGTTTGAGGCAGTAATCATTGCCTCAGTCTTTTGGGGACGTGGTGGTGAAGGTTAGGCTTCAGAATTGCACGTTTTATGTTTCCAGTGATGCTCCGCTGCAAATACTAATTGTGAGAGAGTCAAACCTCCAAATTAAAACTGCATTTAAATACTTCTTTTACTGCCGTAGTGAGACCCGTGGAGGCTGATGATCTGCATCAAGAAAGAGGACACCAGCTCCATCACAGCGCACTGCAGGAGTTCAGACAGCAGTCCAGAGCTTCAGCACACTACCAGCATGGTACACTACACAAGAACACAAATGCTGGCATAAAAACACAGTTAGGCATATAAGAAAAGATCAAAGCTTTTATGGTTTGTTTGATATTTTAGATTTTGTACAATTGGAGATGTGAAGCTGTAATAAAAGCATAACATCTTCCATAGGTTATAGACCAAGACATCCAAAGAGAGGAAGATATCACCTTGCACCACGGTGAGCTCTATCTGTCTGTCTGGTTTTTCTTTCTGTCTGGGTTTTTTTTGTCTGTCTGTCTGTCTAGGTTTTTTTTGTCTGTCTGGTTGGGTCGGTCTGTCGGTCTGGTTGTTCGGTCTGTCTGTCTGTCTGTCTGTCTGTCTTGTCTGTCTGTCTGGTTGGTTGGTCTGGTTGGTCTGTCTCGTTGGTCTGTCTCGTTGTTTGGTCTGTCTGTCTGTCTGTCTGTCTGTCTGTCTGTCTGTCTGGTTGGTCTGTCTGTCTGTCTGTCTGTCTGGTTTGTCTGTCTGTTTGTTCGGTCTGGTTGGTCTGATTTGTCTGTCTGGTCGTCCGGTCTGTCTGGTTGGTCTGTCTGGTTGTTCGTTTTGGTTGGTTGGTCAGTCTGTCTGGTTGGTTGGTCAGTCTGTGTGTCTGGTTGGTTGGTTGGTCAGTCTGTCTGTCTGTCTGGTTGGTTGGTTGGTTGGATCGTTCTGTCTGGTTGGTCAGTTTGGTTGGTTGGTTGTCTGTCTGGTTGGTCTGTCCGGTTGTTTCTGTCTGGTTATTCGGTTTGGTTGGTTGGTCCGTCCGTCAGTCTGTCTGGTTGGTTGGTCAGTCTGTCTGTCTGGTTGGTTGGTCAGTTTGGTTGGTTGGTCTGTCTGTCTGTCTGTCTTGTCTGTCTGGTTGGTTGGTTGTCTGTCTGGTTGGTCTGTCCGGTTGTTTCTGTCTGGTTATTCGGTTTGGTTGGTTGGTCAGTCAGTCTGTCTGTCTGTCTGTCTGTCTGGTCTGGTTTTTATTTTCTTTTTCGGTCCGTCTGGTTTGTCTGTCTGTTTGTTCGGTCTGGTTGGTCTGGTTTGTCTGTCTGTTTGGTCGGTCTGTCTGGTTGGTCTGTCTGGTTGTTCTGTTTGGTTGGTTGGTTGGTCAGTCTGTCTGGTTGGTTGGTTGGTTGTCTGTCTGGTTGGTCTGTCCGGTTGTTTCTGTCTGGTTATTCGGTTTGGTTGGTTGGTCAGTCAGTCAGTCTGTTTGTCTGTCTGGTCATTCGGTCGGTCTGTCTGGTTGGTCTGTTTGTTTGTCTGGTCATTCGGTCAGTCTGTCTGGTTGGTCGGTCTGTCTGGTTGGTTGGTCTGTCTGTCTGTCAGTCTATATATTTATCTTTCTGTCTGTCTGTTTGTTTGTCTTTCCATTCATCCATCTGTCCATCCATTCATTTTTTAAAACTTATAGACATGTTTTTGTCAAGCCTACATCAAAGATTTTTCATGACAAGCTGTACTTTTATAGCTTACAGCATGCCATTATTTGTATAATTAACAATTTACAACTAAAATGACTTTTCTTTTGTTATAGATGGCCCCAGTCTCAAAACTAAACAACACTGACTGATGAGAAATGAATTACTAGGCTCTTGTGGAAACAATTGTCACCTACAGAACAAAGCATTTCATTCTCAAATGTTCATGTCTATGTGCTTGCCTTAATTTTGATTCTGCAATTTTGTTTTGCCTGCAGATGTTTGTGACAGACATTTCTGCAGTAAACATTAAAAACATGAAATTGTATATGAATATGAATTTTTAACAGTCAGTCATGACAAAATGTGTTCAGTGATATCCCTGAAAACCCCCGAAATTATATCTTATAGTGAGATTACAGTCTTTTTTTTGCCTTCCATGTGGATGATATGAATCAGTGACCAAAATGGAAGCTTCCTAAACTGTGTGCCAAACCCATTCATTCTGCTCAGACACTAATTAGTATCAGATGATCTCTTACCTTTCAACTGCTGGTTTGGCGTTGACTCCAGTAGTTCGCAATTACAAAGATTATTTGTCTCCCTCAACACATTCAGATTCTAGATTTTCAAGCAGCCATTCTTTAAAAAAAAATGGTTAATGATAATGTACATTAATTTCATCAAAAGTCGCGGTTGTGGTTCTGGCATATAGTGACCAAAATGTACTTCAACCCCATATTGGGTTGATACTCTGTCCATCATGTCTAAAAGTTTTAGTATTACAGTTCATGCAGTATTTTGTGTTATGCAAACATTGAAATCTGCCTAAAATATTGCATGGATTCTGCCTATTACATATGTTGAATTTTCGTCTTCAGCCTAGGCACATTAATCTGATGAAACTCATGTCCCAATGCATAACATCTGTGAATGAATTTATTGCTCTCCGGATAATGATTCTTTTAGACTTTGCCCTGGCTGTGAAAGCGTGTTCTGCAGTACCTCTGCTAGGTATTGTTAAACACCCCAGAGCGGAAATAGGATATGGAGAAAGTTCCACAGCTTAAGTGGTCAAAGCACAGCTCTTCCCCTTATCTACAGAGAATGAAAGCCGCAGGAATGAAAAACAGTATTACACAAACATGTGGCATGGAGGGAGCATATAGGCACAGCAGGAAATAGAGGCGACAGATTTACTCATGCAAAACAACGTTTAGATTGAACAATCTTTGGCAGTTAAAAAGCATTTGAAATGAACAGTAGGGGATCATTGGAAATTGAAAACCATGAAACCATCAGTAAAATCTAAAATATGATTGATGCTGAAAATTAATTATTATATATTAATAATAATAATGAATT
>JAUMHR010000063.1:4340110-4353977 GCA_032361145.1 Enteromius fasciolatus | reverse complement strand
AGTGATTAGCACACCTGATTCTGATCATTTGAATGGGTGAGCGAAAACTTTTGGTAATATAGTGTATATATATAGTACCTTTTGACGGCTCCAGGGACAGTTTTGTACTTTTTTTAGAGTGATAGGAATATTTATGAAATGCAAAAGTGCAATATGTGTGCTACAAGATATGCTGTAATGAAGTGAATGTTTTGCAGGAATTTAATGGTAGGTTAAATTTATATTTTATGTAAAATAACACTTTTATATTAAAAACAAATTGGTTTGATCATTTTTACTCAGTATCTGCTAAAGACTTATAATTACACAGAAACAACAAGTACCGCATTAAACAACAACAAAAACAAATGACATAATAATGGTACATTCATATAACAGGCAGGAAAATAATCAGTGTTCTGGCTTTGTCTAACAGTAAAATATCTAAATGTCTTTTTTTTTTAAAAAAGTATATACACTGCTCAACAAAATAAAGGAAACACTTAAACAACACAATGTAACTCCAAGTCAGTCACACTTGTGTGAAATCAAACTGCCCACTTAGGAAGCAACATGTGGTAGCGGTAGCATGAGACGGAGTCTACAACCCACACAAGTGTCTCAGGTAGTGCAGCTCATCCAGGATGGCACATCAATGCGAGCTGTGGCAGGAAGGTTTGCTTTGTCTGTCAGCGTAGTGTCCAGAGCATGGAGACGCTACCAGGAGACAGGCCAGTACATCAGGAGACGTGGAGGAGGCCGTAGGAGGAGCAACAACCCAGCAGCAGGACCACTACCTCCACCTTTGTGCGAGGTCCTCCAGGAGGAGCACTGCCAGAGCCCTGCAAAATGACCTCCAGCAGGCCACAAATGTCCATGTGTCTGCTCAAACGGTCAGAAACAGACTCCATGAGGTCTGGAGGTGGTGCTTATAGCCCAACAACGTGCAGGACGTTTGGCATTTGCCAGAGAACACCAAGATTAGCAAATTCGCCACTGGCGCCCTGTGCTCTTCACAAATGAAAGCAGGTTCACACTGAGCACATGTGACAGACGTGACAGAGTCTGGAGACGCCGTGGAGAACGTCCTGCTGCCTGCAACATCCTCCAGCATTGGCAGTGGGTCAGTAATGGTGTGGTGTGGCATTTCTTTGGAGGACCGCACAGCCCTCCATGTGCTCTCCAGATGTAGTCTAACTGCCATTAGGTACCGAGATGAGATCCTCAGACCCCGGTGAGGTTGGCTTAAGGTTTCTCCTAATGCAAGACAATGCTAGACCTCATGTAGCTGGAGTGTGTCAGCAGTTCCTGCAAGACGAAAGCATTGATGCTATGGACTGGCGGCCTGTAGTGTATTTTTTTTACCCCAAAATTTTCCCATGGGTTAATAAATTTGATTTCCATTAATAATTTTTGTGTGATTTTGTTGTCAGCACATTCAACTATGTAAAGTATTTAATAGTATTTTATAAGAATATTTAATTCATTCAGATATAGTATGTGTTTTTTTTGTGCTCCCTTTATTTTTTGAGCAGTGTATATATATATATATATATATATATATATATATAAAACTATACCAAATGACTACAACTCAAAAGTTATACCCCCTCTCCTAAAAACATCAAACTAAACAAAAGAGCAAGTGAATGAAACCAGTAGCTGAGTCGGACAGCAGCACTGTCAACACAAACACCTCCTGCTCTATAGTGTGTAATGAAGCTCTGATAAAAGCCAACACACCAGAGAGACAGATCAGCTGTCTGCTGCGGCTCTTTAAAAAGCCAACGTGTTAAACAGAGACGACAAATAGGAAGTAGCTCAGTACAGATGTAGATGAGCACATCAAAGCATCTTCAGCAGGAGCTTGAATAGAATTAGCAACTAACTGTTACTGTAGTTTAGGAGGCATTAGGAGTTTGATGCTGGAAACGTCATAGCTGTAGTTTGTCAACCATCTCTCAATAGTGAAGTATACATAAAATCAATAAAAAAACAAACAAACAACTGTAGGCAATGAAGACGAATTCTGCCTCTGATAAAAATTTCACATGTTTTAGTTGTTCATTTGTTTGTTGTTTGAAGTTGTAATACTGTATTTTTGGATGTTTTTATTATGCAAATCTTATGATATTTACAAAACTCTTATTGCGGCAGCACCATAGTACACTAAAGGTATTAAAGTATTACTTTGGTATTTTAAAATATACCATGACACTGAAATTGATCCATGCTGTTGCTCCATGGTACAAAATTACTATAATTTCAGAAAAAATATTTTTGTGACTTTTTGTAAGTTCATTCAATGCCATGGTATACATCAAATTATTATGTTATTACCATATACTCACTGCATGTGTACAGTATGATTTGTATATATTTGTGGTGTATATCGTGGTAGTTTTCATTGAAATATCATAGTATTAGCTACTCATGCTGACACTTTATTATGGTAGCACCTTTTAAAGTAGAGGGTTATTTTTTTCCCTATAAAGTTCATTTTCTTTTGTACTGATTTTTGAAACAGCAAGAATACCAAGAGCTCACAATATTTGACTGATGAAGTTCATTACTCAAAGCAACTAAACCACTTCATCCAAAACTCTGAAGAACTAATTTAATATCAGCACATTGTGAAGCGTGAGACGCCCTTGAATGGTAAAAGGAAGATTGATGGGGTTCATTTGATTGAATTATTTAAAAATCCTAGAGTCCTTCAGACCAGTGTTTCTCAAGTGAAGATAAAATAGGTTGCAGGTCTGTCCTGACAGGGTCATGATAGCACCACTAGTAACATTAAGGCCTTTCAAAGTTTAAGTAAACCAAATGAAATATTCACAAACTGTTGGTCCCCTTTTTTCTTTTTTTTTAATGTATTTCTCTTTTCTTTCAGCACAGATGGCCAAAAATATATATTTCACAGTTTTTTCGAGGGACATCAAAGGCTGTGCATTCAATCAAACTTCTGTAATGTGCCACTTGGTACAAGCAAGTCAGATCTGATGCTAACATGGACAGGGTGACATTCCCTCAACCTCAAAAAACACAAACACAACTACACAAAGTAAATGCAACCCAGACTGCATTAAAACTTAAGACAAAATGGAAATGAGAGAAAGACGTCTCCCAGAAGCCTCGGACTTTGTGTTCCTGTCCCTCCCCCTCTTTTAATCACTCCCGTCGCCTCTGGTGTTTCCCAGGCTGCAGATAGTGGGCCACAGGCCAACCATTCATGATAATCTCTATGATCATAGTAATGCCCTTACATAGTGTGCGATTCAAACATATTAACGCTGCGAAAGCATCTCATTTGAAAAACTGTGAGAGAAAGCTCAGTGTTGGTGCTGGGACAGTGGTAGAAGGTGCTGAGGACGCCCCTGGTGTCTGTGACAGATGGTGTAGTTCAGGAATGC
This sequence comes from Enteromius fasciolatus, assembly GCA_032361145.1. NCBI lineage: Eukaryota > Metazoa > Chordata > Actinopteri > Cypriniformes > Cyprinidae > Enteromius > Enteromius fasciolatus. The sequence goes on along the minus strand of JAUMHR010000063.1, from coordinate 4,350,585 downwards.
TGGTAAAAACGGCACTTTCACCGGCTCCTTTCCCACAGTAACACAAACTAAGGAAGTGAGAAAGCCAATTTATTGGGACCAAACTAAGTGTCTCCATTATACTGGTTTATATAAACCCAAATGGTGCTCGCACCTCTTAAGCGTTCTGCTGAGAAAATCCCTCATTTGGCACATTTTAGCAAAACAGTGACACTGGGGAAGAACAAATACAGCTGAAGACAGGCCCAACAGTGAATCTGCTGAGCTTTTCCCCCCATTTCAGAACTAACTTATTTTTGGTTGAATAGTAAAGGTAAACGGATCAATTTTTTTACATTAAAATACTTGTTATTATTGTTGTTGTTTGTTTGAACATCCCGACAGGAAAAGTATGCCCAACCAATAGTGTGCCTTTGTGGACTTTTTGACTGAACAATGGCAGATGAGGGAAATGTTGAAAACATGCACGATTTGATTAGTAGTAAACATTTTTCCTAAACCCACTGAAGCTTAAGCAGATTGCGTGAAAATTTACTTAGTCAACAAAAATGTAAATTTTAAATAGTTACAAATTTTAAGAATATGTTGGAAATTACACTTTTGAAACTAAAAATGGAGCTAAAAGTACTACTCATTTATTCAACGTACACTCTCAGAAATAAGGTATAAAAGCTTTCTCTGAGCCGTTACCTTTTCAGAAGGTACTGTTTGTACCTAAAGGGTCCATTTAAAGTGTACATATTTGAACCTAATCGGTACAATACCTTGCAATCACCACACCAGTGACAGCTTTTATAACTTTATTTCCGAGAGTGTAGGTCTCTCTTTACTTTTTATGTTCCTATACATACAATTCACTGCAGTTTACCACTGAAATGATCACAAGTTGTTGTAAACTTTTATTCTTCTACAAAATTATTTTTATTTCATTGATAGTACCATTAATATTTTTGTGCAACATTTTTACTGTAGTGCGTGATTTGTAAACTAAAACATTTTGATGTTTGCATCACATAATCAGCTCCATATGGCTTTTCTGGCAGTAAACGTACTCAGTAGCTCACCTGGTACAGTGATTTTAAAGCACTTCGGTATGTTTCCCATGAAACACAAGTCACAATAAAAGAGTTAAAGGTTTACGTTAGGGTTTAGTGCAGGTGGTATGTTATTTTTTAACATGATGGTCCATTTACTTGGTAGTTAGGGCCACTCACTCATTTCATTTCTAAGCTGCCAGACGTTGCCAGATTCACATCCATCTGTTTCAAATAAAACTAAACACACTTTTAATACCACTGACTGTGAAAGAGTCACAAAATGTGCAAGAAGCAACATAATATCAGTTTGCAGAAATGTCACACTTTTTTTCCAATAAGCCTGGGTTGAGTTTATTGGTTACGGAAAGCATTGATAAAACGGAGCAAATTAGCGGAAGTATTTTGAAAAAAAACATGCATGAAGTTGAGTAAGAACCTAGTAGCAGAACTGTAAAGGTGTCATTTCCATGTGACCTCACTCATGTTTTAGTATCACTACTCTTGAAGCACGAAGCAAAACACTTTGTCCTGTCACTGGTTAATCCTCCTCAAGAAGGACGTCAAACAACACCCTTCTAGAAGAGCGCTATCAGTTAAACATTATCATTGGTTCTTCTTCCACAAAGTGAGAATGCGGACATATTCTGGAAGATAAGGGCAAACGTTATTGTAAAGGTGCGATGAGGACCATGAGTGAGTTCTTAACCCTAATCATAACAAGAATGACAGTGTATGATAACTGAAGCAGTCCTGACACTATATAGCAACAATAAACAAAGCACGAGTGTCAAATTGATTGCTGTCCTGTCAAAGCGTGTGTGTGTCATGTTTAGCAAATCTGCACACATCAGTTTATAGAGCTCATAAGTTTTCTGCATCTGATACATGTTAATAAGAGTCATAGCACTTGTTTTTTGGGGGAAAATCAGCCGAAATTTGCCAAAAGGATTTAAACTTGTGTTGAATAGAGAGAAGCTGGAAAGCAAAAGCAAAATAGAAATAGTAATAACGCATGCATGGGCTTGAACTATGTGAATGTCAGGCGGTTAAATTCTTCTGAATTTGGCGGTTGCAGATTCCATGCGATCAAGTGTTCATAGCTAACTACAAAGCCAACATCTCATGGTTTGTGGTTTACTCCACAAAATGAACCGTTGTAAAGGCAATTGGAGTATGAGTATTTTTCGAAACACAGAGAGGATTATTGTACTGGCTGACCAGTGTTACACCCGTGGGAATACTGCTGATAGGACCATGTGACATTTATATTCAACATGTTTTTCTGGCAGCAAGTTCTAAAGTTTCCGGCCCAAACAAGAAAAATCGGAATAACATAGTCACAGATTGCAAGTATATTCCTACCTTATCAGAAGACTTAGAAAGATATTTTAAAACTGTAACATCTCCAAATTCATAATGTTCACAAATGATCTAAAATACACTTTATAGAAAGGTTACTTGCTGTAGCTACACTACAAGCTACTTTACAAGCTATATTATTGCTAAAGACACTATCTTTATCTCTTAATAATAGCTCTTATAAATTCTAACTTTTATAATGTTACAAAAGGTTTCTAAAAATAATCTTGGTAACACTTCCTATGAAGCCTGTATTTATTATACATTATAAGGGTATTCTTAAGGCATTATAATGACTGCATAATGCATGATAAAAAACCTGATTATAACATCTTATTAATAATCCTAAAACAAATGATAATACATTAAAGTATTTACGTATTTGTGATTATACTTTTTAAGAGTTTTATTATTTATAACACAAAATGAACACCATATTAAATCTACTTCATTTATATCTTGAGATTGTTTTATTTAAGATTTACACAGTACCTTACAACGTCTTGTGAGTGGTTCAGTGCTGAGTGTTATTTGAGTGTATTGTGAGACTAATATTGAGGCTAATGTGAGCTAGCTAATACTTTCAACTGAACAAAAATGCACTTGCTGAGTGTGTTTAACAATTGCAATCACTAGCATCTCACTTGTGACACGGCAATGTAAAAAGCTCAGCTTAGGTATCTAGACCTTGCATTTTTCCTTATTCCACTGCATGCATCTTGTGTTTTTAAAAGCTGCTATCGGCTCTATAACATGCTATTGACCCTCTGGAAATGCTTCATACCTGCGTAATAGAAAACAAAGCGCAGTCCTATATTATATTAATAAATCTGATCTTTTTAATTAACAAAGCAAAGAGGTGTGCCCCAGGGTTCAATATTGGGGCCACTTCTCTTTTCTATTCATGTGAATAACGATTTTTAATGACTGTTATATTTAACTCTCTGCTGATAAAACTGTCATACATATAGCTGATATTCTTCAAATATAAGCTTCTCTTTATATAGAGAATAAATTGTAATAAATTTATAATATCCTACACAGAAACTCAAGTTAAAATAAATAAATAGGTCTCTCATTTGTTCCTCATTCCACTGCCCATGTCGAGTGTTTTCAAAACAGGCCGTGGGTGCAATTTAATGTGACCAAAATAGGTGAGAGTTTTCCCAAACTCTACACTAGCTTAGCTACAGCCACGATTGAAAAATACAGTTAATTCGTTACTTTAAGCTACTTACTCCCCAAGATTGATAACGACAAGTTATTTTGGCTAATTATACACTAATGCCAGCATTCAGTCTAATGGTCTGAGGTTCCTCCCTTGCATCTGGTCCAACAATGGCCAAAGCCTGACTTTGTGTCTGCAGCAGCAGCTTAGGTGTTCCGGCTCTGACAGCTCGGATGAAGCCGTTTTGAATTTTCTCAGAATCATTAGCATTCTACCAATCAACCAAGGAGATGCTCCCACACCCCCAAAATCCACAGACACACTGCCATATTGTGCAAAGGAGATCCATCATCATGTGGTAACGGGAATCCCTTAAAATACGCCTCGTTCCCGTTCACTCACAGACAGTATTGCATGGGAGGTGGGGGTGCTAGGGTCATACTGTCCTGGGAAAGTTAAGTTCTCCATTTAAATCAACAAACGATGTGGCCTTCTGCCGAGTATATGAATGTGCCCGGTGGCAGATGGCAGTATTTCATACCCATAGACTCCAGCAAACCCTAATCCCCGGGGGATCGCACATTCCCGGGTCATCAGTTGTTCACATCAAGGAGAAAAAAGGGGAGAGCGCGAGACACACACAGAGAGAGAGGGGTACGCTCGTTCTCCCCCTCCCAAAGCGAACAAATACATCTCAGGCCACTTCAGTAGAGACGTAAGCCTGATTAGGTTTCGATCATCTCATTAGTCTGGGGATATCGGAAAGCCTCATGAATAATGATGCCGGGTAATTAAAAAAAAGCAGACAGTGTGTGTTAGCAGAACCTCTCTGGTTTGTCGAGATGAACAAGGCTCAGTTGGATCTCAAGCTCATTTTGTGGCCTGACTGTTGTTTGGTTCTAAGATGCCTGGTGATTTTCTTCATTGTTTGTTTAGGTGGGTGAGTGCCACAGCAGTCCCACGCTCCAGCCATGTGCGTGTGTTTGTACATATCAGCTGCTGCGGGTCAAACAAAGAGGCTCATGTGACTCAGCAGTTGAAGGAATAATGTTCCTCCCCCCTCAGGCTCTTTTGCTGAGAGACTTTCTCACACCTCTCCATCTGGACGGGCTTCTTTCGAAATGTCAATCACAGCAGGGACTCCCATTTTTCAGTCAGCTTTGGGGGATGACCCTCTCTGAGAGATTTGGTGAAAAGTCAGTAAGATTGTTGATTTCAGCTCGGGACTTGAGGGAGATGATTGAGCAGAAGTCGGCTTAATCTTGCCTGGAGGTGTAGAAGGTCCATAAAAGTCATTCGATTAAAAAAAGAAGAAGAAAAAAAACAAAAAACTTTAAATGCTCACTTAAACTATCCTACTATCCTACAAGAGTTTTTTTTTTCTTCAAATCGTCTAGTAAGGCACTTGCTTGTGTTTATAATCTGTAGAATTGACGTTACATTATATTGTGTTGAAAATAAACAAAACAATAAATAATAATAAAAAATAATATTTAAATAAAATATGCCCATAAATTCAAGGCTGATAATTTAAAATCATATAACAGTGTGCTTTAATTTAAAAACTAAACTATTTGTTTAATTAAAAAAATAATAATAAATTAAATGTGACAGGTGATCTGACTAAAGTTTTGGTCTACCAGTGGTTGCTCTGCAATTTTACAAGCATCTACAAACGGTAATAGATAGGGACCCTCTAGTGGTTTGATAAAATGTCACTCAAATGTGTGTGATATTTTGTATTTGAGCGCCCTCTATCAATAAATTCAAGTAGTGACACTTCTGTTTCGTTTTCACTTTTGTGGCTATACTAATGGAAATCAACAGAGTATAACTTAATTTTTCTAATATACAAATATAATTAAATAACATAATTTTTTAAAAAAAGTGCAAATAATCTAAATAAAAACAATAATAATAATAATAAACTGCTACCATACAAATATGCATTGTTTTAATTTCCTTAATTGTCAAATTTATGAATGTGAATGTTTACGAATTTATTTCTTAATGTATTTTGTATTTATTTATTTTTTGTAGGTGGAGCCAAAAAGCCTCAGACCAAATTAAATAGTCTGTTTTTTGTTTGTTTTTGTTTTTTTTATGTAGACACATCTTTTTACAAAATCGTCCTCCAAACCTTTTTAGTAGTATTCTTTAGTAGTAAATCTATTGTGACCGGTGGGATTAAATGGGTTAAATGACATATAATGAATAATAATAAAATGTCTGCTTTTAGATTAACTCCATTCTACTGACCTTTTGAAAATGCAGGTTTTTTTTTTTTTTTAAAACAATGTATAGCTGGAGTAAATCTGAACTTTGAAATCTAAGAAAAAGGTGTGCCCCAGGGTTCAACATTGGGGCCACTTCTCTTTTCTATTTATGTAAATAATGTACCATCAGTTTGTTGCCTTGGAATTATAAGGTTCTATCAGTTATATAGGGTTTATATACTTTTTCCTCTTGCAAAGGAAATAATTGGGGGGGGAAAGATCTTTTCAGTTTTTAAATCACTTCATTATGAACACACTCTGTCTGCTTACTTGGAGGTCTATTCATGCTATCAGTGAGACTGTTTCTGTTTTTACTTATTGTTTATACCTGATGTTTACAAGTAATTGTATCTTGTGATATTCTGCTTTTTATTTATTTATGATCATTTTGTTGTGTTTACAAAGTTTTCATTCGTGCCTGTTTGTTGTTGTTGTTGTGTGTGTGTGCTGTCTGTTTGTAGTTATACAGACAAGACTGGTCTTAAAGGTTTGGTCCTAATTTGATAAATTCTCAATTAATTTGTAGCATTCTGAATTTTTCAAGGTCTGTAGTCAAATTATGAAAAGCTAGTGTGGTTATGGTTGAGCTGGTCAGTACCCAGATGGTAGACCTCATGAGAAAACCAGTTTGCTGCTGAAGAGGCGTTAGACTTTCTTTTAAAAATGCATATTATATTGTAGTTCATCTTATTGCTATATTTAATATTAAATTGTATATAACTAAAATGGAAGTACCAAAAGTACACGTGAAGACCATAATCACAGGTTTCGAGGAGAAGTCAGGGTTTTCCATGTGTGTTGGTGCCCTGGATGGAGCACACATTCCCATCCTAGCACCCTCCAGTTTCACAATGATTGCTACAACAGAAAGGGGTGGTACAGCATTATAATACAGAGTTTGGTTGACCACCATGTTTCAAGATTTTGATGTTGGCTTACCAGAGAAGTGCCACGACACTTTTGTTTTTCAAAACTTAAAACTACAAAATGGTACATGCTTTCCACCACTCACCAAAACAATACAAAGTGTTGACATTCCTGTACTGATTGTGGCTGACTCTGCATATAGCCCAGGGATCCTCGATACACAAGATACCTAGTATTGTGATACTAAGGGTCCAAAATACTGGCGGTGCCACTGTATTTTTTGAACATTAGAACATTAGTCATTACGGTTGTATGTGGCCTGTAGGGCACTTGTAAAAGTATTAGAACACTTGTGCCTGCAAATAATTTTTTTTGTCCTTTCACCTTTCTCCGGTGCCGGAATTACTTCGAACTTTTGCCTGATGAGACTGGAAAACCTATTGATGCTTACAGAGAATTGAAGCTAATGGAGGAAACAAAAGCACATCTTTTGCAGAGTACACAAAAGTTAGTGGAACTTAAATAATTTCCCTTCATTTTTGTGTATCTCCCGTTAAACATTACAGTAAGATTTTGCACATTATTTGTGGTAAATAAGAGAGGGACTGAAAGAAATTAGAGCTTTTAACTACCCGAAGAAATGCTAGGTCTGACCACGGGGAGAAGGTTAGGCGACAGGCCTAATTGTGAAGCCAGTGCAGAAGTGGTCTCATATGGAGCAACCCGAGCGACAGGGAGAACCCGAAGGGCAGAACGCGGTACTGATATGCTTGGCCTTCGAATGCGAACCTCAAGATTGGCCTGTGGTGCGGAAGGATTGACACATGAAAGTATGCGTCCTTCAGGTCTATTGCTGCAAACCAATCATGGGAATGGACACATTTGAAAATGCGCTTTAACATCTTGAATGGAAGCCTGTGAGAAGCTCGATTCAAGACTCGCAAATACAAGATTGCCCGTAACCCACCAGCTTTCTTGGGCACTATGAAGAACGGACTGTAAAACCATGTCCTCATATCACCCGGGATGGACCGGCTCTATTGCCTTCTTCATCAGAAGTGTAGCAATCTCTGCACACAAGACAGGGACACTTACACCGTTCACAGTCTTGAAGCGAATGCCGCTGAACTTGAGAGGGCGCCGGGCAAATTGAATAGCATAGCCGAGGGCAGCAAGGGGTAACGCAGGGACCTGGCCCGAGCGTCTCTGTGCCAGTTCAAGGCGGGGTCTGAGTGCATGCAACTCTTACCTGCGTCCTGGCAGGAGTTAGGCTGGACGTCCGTGGGGTTGTCCTCCTGATCCGCGAACTGGTGCCTGAAATGAGAGGAGAGTGAGTGTGTAACAAAAGCTCTTTTACAGGCCTGTCCACAGAACCTCATCCCCTCAGGGGACCCAGAGATAGAAAAATTTGCTCTTTTGTCAAGATTTTGGTGGTTGGAAACAAAACAAAGGATTCTCCACTCGGCCCACCTCCGGTGGAGGGAGTGGTGCATTCACCATCTCCTGAAGAGCAGCTCCTTCCATCTCTGGGTTGCCCGTCCTAGGGCCTCTTGCACTTCTGTTTGCCAATGGGGTTTTGCAGGGGACTGGGCGGTGGCCCTGCTGCTGTGAAGGCTCCTGCTGTGGCAGCGGAGGAGCGGAGGCGGCAGCAGGGGGCCACCCTTGGCGACGAGCAGGCTGAGGAGGTGCCAGCAGGCCCGGGTAGAGGCAGCAACGGGGTGCCACAGCAGGATGTGACGTATTGCCTTGGTTTGCTTCTGGGTGGTGGAGAACTACTAGGCGAAAGTCTCCACCGCGTCACCGAAGAGGCCGGTCTGGGACACGGGAGCATTCAAGAACCTAACCTTGTCCGCATCTCGCATGTCCGCTAGACACAGCAACAGATGGTGCTGTTGGACCACCATGGTAGACATCGCACGACCCAGAGCCCGCGCCATAACCTTCGTTGCACGCAGCGAGGTCTGTTGAGGTACAGAGTTCTGAGACAACTTCCGAGTCGTGGCCACCCTCGTGTAGGGCTCTCAGTTCCTTGGCCTGGCACCTGCAACAACGCCATAGCATGTACAGAAGACACAGCATCTCCTCAAGCTCTATAACTATCATCGACGAGAGCCGACGAATGCTTACAGGCCCGGGAGGGGAGCTACGGGTTACCCTGGCAAGAGGTAGAGGCCTGTGGACACAGTTGCATCGCAACAGACCTCTCCACCTGGGGGACCCCCGTATAGCCCCTTCAGGATGGGGGTGGAGGATTTCACTCAATCCCGAGCCCCCGGGCGGCCCAGGCAAGTACACCAACTAGCTCTGAGTCTTTGTCAGGCACAGTTGAGCGCCCAGCGGATGCCATCCTGGTCGACACTTCATATCCAGAGCCGTACTCTCCTCCCAATGCAGTGACTGACATCTGGTCGTCAGGGGGAGCACCAAAGGTGACATCCGGGACCATTTCCGGTGGACCGGAACGCCCCAGTGGTAGCTTCACCGGTATCGGAGTGCGGGCAACAGGAGGTGCTCCCCGAGGAGAGTTCCTGACTATCACCGTAAGACCAGCACTCTTCCCTCCGGAACCGGAAGCTCGTGGACACTGCCAGTGAGAGCCCCAGAACGAGAGCCATCTTTTTTAGGCTTTGCTCTTTTGTGAAAGACTGAAGCACACAGGGAAGATGGACGCTCGGTACACAAAACAGGTAGTGCAATACAGTTGTGACTGCCACTCGACCTGAACCACCATTGCTGCTATGCCGTGACACCAGCCTTCCTCCGTCAGTTTCAGAGTAGAAATGGCTCAGGAACGTTCGCATGAACTGCTCGTCTCCGAAGCGAAAAGCTAATGAACACTTAATCCGCTGACCTACTTATACTCGCACTGCGATTAGGTGCAGCTGGATGTTAATCAGCGTATGCCAATTTCATTGGCGTGTTTAGATACACACAGAGTAGATTGGACATCTCGAAGCGAGATTCCTATTCGTCGGTCACTCTCGTGACTCGGAGTGACCGACTGAAAGGGAAAGTGCCATAAAATGTTACATATCGCTGGGGATGAAGGAGCGAAAAAACTAGGATAAACTTGAACAATACCATCTTTTATAATAATCCTATAGAACACAAAATTACATTTTCAACAGAAAAGACAGAGAAACAACACAGGGGGAATGAAAACGAATAAAACACAGCTGGAAACAAAGGAACAAATTAAGGACCTTATGGGAACAGGAATAACCGAACAACAAAAAAACAGGAACTCAAACATGTGACATAAAAGTGGCAGTGACTTAAAAAAAAATGTATATTATATTTTAATAAATATTAGATTTTTTTTTTACTATATGTAATATTAAATTTCATGTAAATACAATTCCAAGAACAAGTGAACAAACAGTCAGTCTCTGGAATTTGTGTAATCACTGCCTCTGATGTGTTTTGCGAGGGAGGTGTTCCTCTCTCAGTGGCTTCCATGATTTGAAAAAATTACATATTTAAAAAATGACAACTACTATGGTATTCACCAGCTATTGAAATACTGAACACACCAGACACGAAGTGAATTTGTGCAATGCGTCACTCACTCAAGATTACTTGCTTGATGTTTTTTGTGTCACTCGCACGAATAAAAACATAGCATCAACCATGGTGGTGATAGTCTCAGCCTCAGACGTCACGCCCACCGAACGTTGGCTAAACATCTGATGCATATGGTACACTTTTCTGGAGTCGTCATCTGATTGGTTGAATTTGATCGGATTTCCGGGGGACGCGATTGTTGCATTTATTTTCGGTCCGCCGGGA
>JAUMHR010000063.1:4301380-4312606 GCA_032361145.1 Enteromius fasciolatus | reverse complement strand
CGATGAGCTTTGTACAAATCGACCCGTTTCAGGAGGCGGGGCTTAGAGGAGAAACAATAATGTACAGTATGTGGAAAGTAATGTGTTTTTTGCACCTTTTTGCATGACAAAATAATGTTCTTTTTAGCAATATCATATGACCCCTTTAATAAAATGTTTAAAAGAACATACAGTATACACTTCTGGGGGGGTCGAGCTTTTAATGATCCATGAATTACTGGTAAGGAAATTAGTACAAATTAAGCAGATGTTCTTCTAAACAAGCCATTAGAAAAACATCTAGAATAAGGTTTTTGTCAGAATATGGGACGTTTGATTCAGAGTTGAGTGGATGTCTGAAGATCTGGTGAGAAATGCAATAATGACTGCATCTCTATCAAAGAGAGTCATGGTGGAGGAGGGCTTTTGAGCTGCTTCACTGTGACGGGTCCATTTATGCTTCAGAGTATACAAGAATATTGCAGAATTGCTTGCTTCCTATAGCTGAAATGTTATCTATAGAGAAACGATCAGGTGTTGTTTTCAACAAGGAAATGCTTCTGTTTAGGGCTGGACGATGTTCGATATATATCGCCCAGCCCTACTTCTGTCTGTCCTGCATAGACAACCAGAAAGTGTCTCAGGCCAGTGTCCAGATCTGAACCCTATAAGGAATGTTTTGTTTTGGCTAACTGGGAGACATTTTTCAACTACTCATATTAAATTGAACAACATTGACAATATTCTCCCTGTAGAAAAGTAGTCTGCGAGGTAAAATACACAAATTCTCAGAAATAAAGGTAAAAAAGCTGCCATGTTTCTACCTAAAGGGTCCATTTTGGTACCTTAAAGGTACATATTACTTAAAGTGTGTATATTTGAAAGTAATAGGTGCAAAAGTACATTTTAAAAAGGTACCACCACAGAGAAAGGTTTTGTACCTTCTTATTTAATATATTTAAAACTGTCATACAGATTAAAACAACAGTTAAAGTTTTCATTATAAATGTATTTATTACTATTTTCTGCAACAAAAAAGTGGGTTATTTCTCTCTTTTGCGGGAGCGTGTCAGTTGGAAATATCAGTTTCCATTTGCAAACATTATTTTTGTCATTATTGTAATAATGCAGTGAGATTATTGTCTGACAACAGCCAGTGCTCCTGCTCCACACAGAGATCTGATCTGATCTGATCAGTCTGTCTGGAGTCACATGAAGAAACAGAACAAACTGAGACTCAATCCAGAAGAACGGTCTCCAAGAAAGCTACCTGCAAAGCTACACGAGAAGCTGCTTTAAACGCAAAGGATGCTCACACCAGATGTTGATTTCATTTAGTTAATAGTTAAATGATAAAGAAAATCCATTTATGACATTGTTTTTGGCAGCATTAAGTGCCCAAAGCTTTGAAGGGGTTTCTTGCAGCATCTCGGCGAGGCTGGCACAGTTCTTCTGGATTTAGTCCTAGATTTATGTATATAACCTTATGCTCCACTCAGAAATATTTTACTCATTAGAAATTGCTCTTTATGTGTGAAATCTATATGAATATACACATCACTTTTTTGGTTTTACTTTAGAAGCAAGTCACTTTTATTTATATAGCGCTTTTAACAATACAGATTGTAGCAAAGCACTGAACATTATCAAAAGAAGCAGAAAGCCATCGTCTTATAGAGAAGCACACATACCTGCTGTAACGGACCGTCTGTCTGAAAGGGACAGTTGTTGAGGTCGTCAGTGCTGTCCCTCTTCCTGCACACGGTCCGTGAGATCTCCACCTTCAGAACATAGAGGATGCCTTTGACGATCTATAACAGAGCAGAGACCATATGACTTATGCACACACACACACACACACACACACACAGTGAGGCATGTAGGCATCTTGAGTTAGACCTGTCTCTTTGCGTCATCAACAGCTGATGCCTTGAACAGGAAAGCATCATTGGATTTATTATTAAATGAGTAGGTTCCAGTCAGGACGGCCTCCTTCACCCCAGTGTCATTCTTACTGACGTTCTGTAGAGCTCCTGGGATTGGTCGGAACGTGTGAGCTGGAACTTCCTCTGAGTACAAGAAGAAAAACAAGGTTTCTATGTCATTCCTGGTATCCGTTAACATTATGGCTTCAAAAATAGTGTCGGGTCCGGCAGGGATTGTGGGTGGGGTTAGTGAATAACCAGCGCTCTCTCCACCTTCAATACCACGACGGAGGTGAGACCCTTGAGCAAGGCACCGTTCCCCCAACTGCTCCACAGGTGCCCCAGCAATGGCTGCCCACTGCTCCGGGTGTGTGTTCACGATGTGTGTGTGGTTCATCACTTCTCACTGCTGTGTGTGTGCACTTGGATGGGTTAAATGCAGAGCACAAATTCCTAGTATGGGTCACCACACCTGGCCACATGTCACGTCCTTTGCTTTCATGTTTATATATATGGACCACATGCTGAGCTCAGTATTCTATTAGAATTTCCACTCTATTAGTTTCATATCTCATACACATTCTATGTCTATAAAAACCTAACAGGGTGGACAATTCTGATCTAAATTATCTGTAGTTTTTTCAGTGATCAACACTGAGCTCTCTTCTACAGATGAACATAACGTATATAACTAGGTCAGATATGGTTTTTCTAATTTTTCTGACCGGACAAACATTCTCCATAATATAGCCCAACAGGGTGGAGCTTAAGAGTGGGACATGAGTGGGAACGTTTGGTAGAAGAGGTGACATTTAACTTAACATTTAATTTAACATTTAACATTTATAGAGTTGAATTCTAGCTGAATAAATTAACAATATCACTTCTTGAAAATTATTTAAGTGGAATTGTAATCTATTTTGGAAGGCGAGGAAGTACATCCTAACAGGGTGGAAAATGAGTTTATACATGGTAAATGAAGAAAAAAATATATATATATACTTTCACATGATTTATATGTAGTAGATGAAGTTTAGCCCTAGTCCATAACAGAAATTAAAAATATTTAGACATTTTGATCATTTCTAGTGGAAGTTGATTACTTGAGGACATGATACAATTATATCAACTAAGAGGTTTGTAAAAAACTAAATAATATTTTAAATGTCTATTATCTCTAAGTGATAAATTAGACCTATATATCATTTCAGCAATTTCCTATAAATGTGAATATATATATGAAAATATATGACAATATGAGTACTGTAAATTGTAGAGACAGAAAAGTCACTGTATAACAGGAATGACCCAACTACTCGATTGGATAGGCTATATCTTTGTCATTTAAGTGACAGTGTAGTACATCCTCACAAGAAACACACACACAAGTTAACATCTTTATCTACAGAAAAATAGAAAAGCTAATGGAAATGTCTTACCGAGTGAGCATACGCCTGCTAAGAAGAGCAAAACTAGAGTCTGATAAGAGACCCTCATGTCTGTTGAAGTTTTCTCAATTCTACTCAGCAACTTCCTGTTCAGCAACACTTCAACCACCAGCAGTGTGCTGCAGTCCTCCAGAGAGCAGGCACATTTCCCATTGGTCAACAGTATTGTGTCCCACATGGACTCTCGAGGGCCTTGTGCAGAAACACAGGTGAAGTCAATCAGGTGCTGATTACTGCTTGAGTGCTTTATTATGTTCCTTAAAGACGCTGCAAAACTTAGGACCTTTTTCAGTTCTGTTAGGTCCAAATCATTTACAAGAGCATGTGGATACTGAGAGTGTGCTTCTATAAATATCCAAGTTTGTAGAGACCACTGAAATCATCAAGAACAAAGAACTGAGTCCTTCCTTAAACTGAACTGAAAGAGGCTTTGTGTGTTGAAATGCTTTGAAAGATGCAAGTGAACTCCTGTGGTTTCCTCCCACATCCGGAGATGAAATGAGCTGATAATACATGCTTACATGTGAGTAATGCGTATGGATGATGATTTATTGGCTGAGCAAAAGCATGTTGATTTGTGTTCGATCAGAGATCAGCGTCTCTGCAGTCAGGATTCTTAAAGTCAAACTGAAACTGCATTTGCAAGTTATTATTATTAGTCTATTATTATGTTTCTAATAAACCATGCACAGCAACACCAGACGAAGGCAAAACATTGAAACAAGTCATTTATTATATAAAAATGAACAATTATTATTAAATCATGCTATGGTAAATATGTAATCAAAGTCAAGATTACGATACAAGTAATAATTGTTGGATAAAAACATTGTATGTGTGTTTATTAGGTTTCATAATCAAATCGGATCCTTTTTCAACTTCTAATCCAATAATTGAACATTTTATCTCGTAATTATGACTTAGCATCTCATAATTTTGACATTTTATGTCATAAAAAAAATTAATAAATTTGGTGTGGGTTCCATATGCAAATAACCTTCTAAATTGCTGACATCATATTAAAATCTGATCCTATTTATGGTAATATTTGACTTTTTAGCTCAATTTTGACTTGAACTCATGATGGGTTTTTTTTCCATCACTCTTGACTTTAGCTCATATTTTTGACGTTGTGTCTCATAGCAAATTATGAGTTAGTATGTCATAACTTTGACTTTTTGTAATAATTATCATTTATATATCGGCCCATACTTCTAAAACCAAAATTGTTAGTTAACCCAAAAATGTAAATTCTGTCACTCCGGTGAAAAGGAAAGGAAAAACAATGGCTTTATTTAGCAATTTCTTCTCTTACGTGCTGCACCTTGTTTAGAATAGGAAATATGTTGTCCTCCTGCATCACATACATTATCAATAGTTAAGTATGCGGTCTACTCGGTCAGAAGATTGAAACATTCAATTCGGCACATTATTTGACTATGGAGACCAACTGCCTCCACATAATAATAAAAAAGGCTATGTTAAATAGAAAAGTCGTAATTATAGTGACAACAATTGAGATAATGTTCAAATGATTCATTCAGGAATAAACCAATCAGTAGGTGGTGATGTATGAGTCATTGAATCATTCATTCTAATGATTCATTCAAAAATAATGCCTCTTTCATACTACTGCTAGCTACTAGCAAACTCCCATTTAATGCAAAATATTAGGTATTTCATATGTTTTAGCATATCAAAATGTGTTGATTTTCAGACATCATGGTTCATCTCTCTGAAAATATATTTTTAATGAATCACATTTACAGCTGATCAGCTCCTGAAGCAGCTGCCTAAGTCAGTATTCATCTCCAGCAGATGGCGCTGTGTCGTCAGTGTAATATTAGTACATCCTGTTGCTCAGAAACCACTCACGTTTAGTAGAAGTAGCCCTAGTTTTAGTTCAGAATTCATCCTACAATCACCACAAACACTCAAGATACCTTTTCAGAAGATTACTGGTGTCTTTTTTCCTCACTTCAGCTTCTGGATCCTCCTCAGCTTGCAGAACTTCAAGCATGGTGCTCATATCAAGTGCTTATCCCTTTGCTGAAAAACATGAAAAGGCTTATTCTGACCATGTCACATCCTTCACATATCTCAGCACAGGCTGAAGAACTGCTGCTGCACTTGAAGGATGAGTGTAGGCCTAGATCCTTATCGTGACAAAACGCTGAGATCTGTTCCTTGAACCATGTTAGTACAACAGCCCCTTTTGATACCTACCAATACGCAGAGTTTATTGCAATAATCTTCTGTTTATACTGAAGCTGGTCAACGTTTGCATGCTTTCCCTTACCAAAAAGTAGTATAATTCAGGTTTAATTTATTTAAAGGGGTCATATGCTGATAAAAAGAACATTTATTTTCTGTATTTGGAGTAATGCTAAAGTGTTTATGTAGTTTCAAAACACATTATTTTTTCATTATTGACTCTCCTCTAAGCCCTGCCTCCTGATACGGGTTGATTTGTACAAAGCTCATGACTTAGTTCTGCCTTGTTTGCATGCGTTGCATCACGTTTCGTAAACATAACACCATGTGATCAGAGAAACAAACAACAACAAAACTCACATTTGAATTGTAATTAGCAGCTTCTTTTAATAAGACAACAGAGAGGTAGAATTGCCTCTCTTTCTAGTCTCTGTGCACAGCCAGCATAGACTGCTCGTAAATGTGCTGAACACACTCCAATATTTGTGTTCAGCTGTTCTGGAACAGTGTTGGAAACACAACTTAACACTGATTTCTAGTTGTGTCTCTTTTGGAAGCACAAAGAAAGTTGGAACATGGCGCCCACAGCAACACTACAGACAGAATAATAGCTCCGCCTTCTTTCTCTGCATAAACATTTGGGTGGTGTTTGGCAATAAACCTAGCCTGGGCCCGCCCATACTTCCTGTGACGCTACATTCTATTTCACAAGCAAAGTTAGTCTGGCAAAGCTGCCGTTTTAGAGCATTTCTGTCCCTGAAAAAGTGGGTGAACAAGTCATAACGTTTAATAAAGAATATCTCTTAAAACTTTAATCTTTGCAACTTCAGAGATGTTTCATGTGTTTGCAGTGCGTTGAGCTCTGTCGGCCACCGTACTTTCTTGTATAGGCCTAAAAAATTATATTTTAAGTATAACAATATAAAAAAATGTAGTGTACTAAATGTGAAATTATAAATGTGTACATGTATAGGTGTACATATTTTTTTTTTCAATTTTATTAGGCAAAAAGGAAATGAGGGTGATTAGAAAATGTAAATACTTAAAGGTAATGCAGATCATCTGCATAAAGGCTATGAAAGCTCTGTACTTGAAGATTGAGAGCTTCAAAGTGTTGCTAAAACTAGCAAACACACCAGCAACATGTGAGATGTTGTGCTCTGTTTAGACTTGACTAGCTGTGTCTGCTTATATCAGTCTGTCTGTCTGCCTGCATGGCAACCACTTAGCAAAAACAATGACTTTCAACGACCTGACAGCATGCGAACACCTACCTGTGGCGAATAGCTAGAAAAGACAACCTAGCTTTACCCCTGACCTCATTACCAATATACCAAAACACTTGCAACTGAAAGCTGCAATATTTCTGCTGTAATGATAATTATGATGATTTCATATTTTATTTATAGAAATTAGACTGGAAATATATTAAAATACCAAAAAAATATATATAAAGAAGAAAATTCCATAATTCTAGGTTTTTCAAGAAATTAATATATTTCAAGGTGTTTCGAGTAATATTTCAAGTATGTTTAAATATAAAAGTATATTCAGTATGTTTAAATATGCAAATGAAGCATTATTTAATGAAATGTGCACTAATATGAATACATTTATAGAATAAAAATCTAAACACTGGATGAAGTCAGTTATAATGTTATTTAATTATTTAAAGAGTCAAAAGTGTTTGTGTATCTTATTTAGTCGCTCCATAATTCAGAAAATACTTAAAACTGACAGAAAACAATACATTTTGACCGTTTTTTGGGGGAATAAAATATTATCAAGCAAATTATATATGAACAAATCCCTCTCTAAAAAGGGATAAAAATGTAAAGTTTGCTTTTTGTAAGTACTACTGAAGTGGAGATATATGACGGAAAAATAAGGTGTTCTCCAATCATTGTTAAACTGTAGTTGAGCCACTGATGCCACATAGACTGTTTTACCAGACAGCTCTCTGATATCATCAGAAATCGCTTAATATGTGTTCTGAAGATGAGGTCTTATGGGTTTGGAACGACACAAGGGTGAGTAATTAATAACAGAATATTCATTTTTGGGTGAACTAACCCTTTAAAAATATGAATTATAATTGAATTCTATTGACAGAATTAGATAAAGTGCTATAAGAGAAACACTTAACAGTGTCTTTTGGATTTTTTTTCCCACTAGTCTGAAAAACCCCCCAAAAACCTGAAGCAGGAAAACAGATGCAGGAAAAAACAAGGCTTTAACCTGGCAGATTGTTTACATGCACGGCTATATTACACACTAAAGAAAAGGTCAAATAAAAAAAATAGTGCCCTTTAAATAATGACAACCCATTTAAAAAACAAAAGGGCATAATCACTCTGTGCTCAAATTTGTAACTTTAGCATATTTTACATAATTTTAAGCCATTTTGAAGTCCTCTTGGAAGTGTGCTGAAGCCCGTACATTATATTTGTAGCAAGGCGTAGCAATAGCCCAACAATGTCTTAGCAAACACTCAAATGCATTGAAGTATTCAAAAAAACGCCAACAATAAAATGTTTGTAAAATTCCAATACAGCGTATACTTTTTGATTTTATTTTTCTGGAGAAGGTCATTTGTCTTTCGCATGTCAATAAACCTCTGCACGTGGCTAGAAACGCATGTTGTTCTGTGGAAATTGGAAACTGTATTGATTCCTGCAGTATGATGTATCACTAAGTTATTCTCCGAGATATACAGCATCATTAATCAGCGTGATGTTGGGTGATGTTGCTCTTGCTGGCCAGTGTGACCTCTAGATTAATCTGTCAGCTAATGGATTCAACCTGGTGTGCGACAGGGAAACGATTGTCTGTGCTCTAAGGCCCATCTGTTCTCCGGAGCAAGTTGTGAGGATGTTTGTGTGGGTGGGTGAGGGTGCAAATGTTCAGACGTGCGATGGAGACAATTGAACTACATCCATCAGGGTTATTATGAGTGTCACCTAATGTGGGCTGGTCAAGTTTTTCTGTCTTACATGGAGATATACAAAAGGCCTGTGACAGGAGATGAGGGCACTGAGGTCATATGCAATGAAAATGTGCTACACCCCAAGGTCATTAAGGCTACGGCTGACTATTTAATACATCTCAAAGCAGATTTGAAGGATTGTGATCAGTAAATATTTGAATTGCATTAATTCTGAGCAGTATTCAATAAAATTGACCTTTTATATATACTGTATAATTCAAGAATGGGATGAGAATACCCTCAAATTAAAGCTCAGAGCGTTCAGGTTTATACTCATTATAAAACTGTAACTTCAATATGTTTGGTCAGCAGCTAGAATAACAAAAAATTGTAAATGCATCCAAATATATATGTACCTAACTGTATGTGTTAATGCATGTTTGTGTGTGTATTTACCAAAATTCTTCAAAATATCTTGTGTTAAATATAAGAAAGAAATGACTGCCTCTGTTGGTTTACTGCTCTACTAAAACTGCAGATTGCAAATATGTTTTTTGCTTATGGATATGCTTTTAAAAAAAACTGCTTGGGAAACAAATTTGGTTTTGATTTCGCCTCGATTCAGAAAAAAGTCTTATGCAGCAGAAAGCAGCTGTCCCTGCAGGAATTTTTACAGAATGAATCCGATGGATTGTGACAATCATCATACTCATGTTGCCAACTTGCACTGGAGATTTCTGAACTGAGACCAGATCATATCTGAGCTTGTCAGTCAGGAGAAATCTACAGCTCTGTACTAAAGAGGAAAGGCATTGGAGCACGAAAGGTCTCATGTCAGACTCTTGCTGTAGTATTTTCTGTTTGAGTGAGGGATGTTTGACCTTTTCCAGGGTGTATGTTACACCACACCATGTGACTCACTATAGCTGTTTAATGATGTAGAAAAGTGGTACTACTTTAAAATATGATCTCATTTGTTAAAGCTGCAGTCCGTAACTTTTTTGTATAACAAGCGACTACACCATGAATCCATTTTTGGCTTGAATAAAAGCCCCGAATAAAAAAAAACCCCGTACACGAGCTGAGACCAGACGGGAGATTCATCCATACGGCTATTCCAAGTTTTGCATAGAATTGACCGAACGCCCAATTGTTTGTTCTATGTTCGTTTAGTAATTGAGGCCCAATCTGTGTTGTTAAAGGTATAGTTCACCCCAAAATGAAAATTATCCTGTCTTTTACTTCATCTTCGAAGCATCCTAGGTGTATGTGACTTCCGACTTCCAATCGGAGTTCAAGTCAAGCCTTTGAATGGGTTTGAACGGGTGACAGCCATAAATGACGTGCGAAATATCCATATTTTAAATGTAATAAGCACTTTTCTCTCATGTTTGCTGTCTGAGTAAACCGGAAGCAGTCCCGGCGGATGTATGCATCGCGCGCGTCTCTGGGAAATATAGTTTCAAAGAAAACAACGTTTCCTTACTTTAGTCTCCTCTTGGCTCATATCAAAATCCTCCTACATTTTTCTTTACAAATCCTCGGTTTGTGCTTTTCATTCATGACTTGTGTTTTGTTTTGTTCTCTCTCAGAGCTCATCACTAATCACACGTCATCTGCCGGGACTGCTTCCCGTTTCCACAGACAGCAGACCTGAGAGAAAAGTGCTTAGTCACATCCGCCTAGAATGCTTCAAAAGTGAGTAAAAGACAGGATAATTTTCATTTTTGGAGTGAACTATCCCTATCCCTAGGTGACTTGACTGGTTCGGGTAGGTACCGCTGCAGAGTAGCCCGGTCATCATAGACATACACAGAGAGAAATAGATCCAGCTACAATGTTCTTCTGCAAGACACACGCAGTTCTTTTATTAACCACTAGAGCGCCAAAAGTTATGGCCTGCAGCTTTAACATTAAAGGTGACTAAAATCTAAATGTACAAAATCTGAATGTGCATCTACCAACCAAGGAAATGTAAAAAAGATTTACCCAGTAACTTTGTTTTAGTTGTGTTGTGGCAAAGGGATCTCATAATATAAGAGAGCACTGCATTTATTGATTTATTTACTGTAACTAATATTGCTTCTGCAAGTTAAAGAAAATGTTTACTTTACAAAGAAAAATATTGAACGTTTTATCGAACACATTTTTTATTGATATCGATCACGTGCCTATCGCGATACATATCGTTATCGTTTTATCGCCCAGCCTTATATGAACGTTTCACTTTATGAAAAGTTACAAAAAAAAATTGTTTTTCATGATATTCATAATTTTTTGAGACGTGTGTCACAAATTTGGTCTATGAACTTCCATTAATTCACCACAAGATGTCATTATCCACCACACAGACTCTCACACTACACAGACTGCTTCACATGACCCTGAACTGCATTTCCCATCCTCCATTGCACTGATTGCGCACAGCTGTAACCAATCACTCACCTGACAGCAATCTCACATACTATTTCTCAGATCACAGAGTATTGTTTGTGTTTATTGCTCTCCTGGCTCTCTACAGAGCCATTTTCCTGTTTCAGTTTCTAATTCTAGTCTTACCGTGCGTTCACACCACCGGCAGCCAGAGCGTCAAAGTGGCCGGAAGTCATTCATTTTCAATGTGAGCCGGCAGCGAGAGGCGGCGTGTCTTGGACGGTGAGAGCGTCGAGGAGAGTTGAAATCAAGTCAACTTTATGGTAATGAGCTATGACGCGGTTTGGCGGCAACCAGTCAG
>JAUMHR010000063.1:4184361-4211719 GCA_032361145.1 Enteromius fasciolatus | reverse complement strand
GCCTTTCCTAATAATGTGCTAATTAGCAAGTTTCACTATGAATACGGCTAAAAAAAGATCCTCCGAGAGTGAAAAGAGGGGCGGGGTCAGCGGAGCTCGTGAAGATTTAAAAAGGAAGTACACAGAACAGAGTGATTAATAAAGAGCTGTTTTTGACAGGGTAAAATTAGCATTTTTTTAAACTAAAACCAAACCCTAAAGAATCATATTAGTTTGTATAAAATCGGTATTTGTGAGACTCCTTTAACAAAATGAATAAAAATGTCTCCAGCATGCTATATGCCTAATCGCACAGATGCAACCTGATCCTTTCCGTAATTAGCAAACACAGTCTACCAAGAGCAGCGCAAACTAGTGTTCGGTCGCTAATGAGCAGAGTGAATTATAAACAATGCGGCTTGGCAAGTAAGTTTGGATAATGTCTTCCTTAAGCTTCACAGACTTGGTCACAATGAACAATGGTGGGAAAAAAGTTATGCAAAAATTGTTTAAAATTGTGTTGTGTTACGCGGACGAATGTTAATTGTTGTTTCAGAATGACAGGCATAAATAGTTTGATATTTTTGGGTGATTTAGACTTCACTCATCATAGTTTACCAACCTGATTTAATTTATCTTTCCAGGACCCCCCAAATCAGATCCTGTGGTCAATAAAGCGATCACCAGTGGCATTCAGAGGAAAGAAATGGAAGACAAGAATACTGCTAGCCAAAAACAAAAGGTAACGGGAAGAGATGTGATGGGATTGAATATAGTTTTACCTGTGGACCTGAGAATCAAAAACCTGGTTCTTGTTGTGTTTTTTTCCCTCCATTTGGCAACATCTTGAACATCTAAAATCTTTGCAATTTTTTTTATTTGTGCATTTTGGGGAGAAATAAAAAATGGAATCAGAAGCACAGTTGTTGAATTCATCAGGATTCCCATTCTTCTGTTTTTGCTCATGAAGAAATTTAACATTAAATATAATTCTGCCTCAGGTCATGGAAGAGCTTGAAAAGCTAAAAAAGGAGAAAGACGTGCGACACAAGAGGAAAGAAAATCTCTTAAAGGATGTGGAGACCCTGAGAAAGCAGCAAGGTATTTCCCTCTTAGTGTAAAATGTATATAAACATTTAAGGGCTCACTGTATTATACAGTGTTTGATTTGTTCCTTCAGGGGAGCTTCTTCGAAAGAAGCGAAGGGAGAAGGATGGGCACAAGGACCCTCTACTTACCGAGCTCAGTCAGCTCCAAGAAGATGCAATGTCCCAAATCTCTAAATTGCGCGCTGAACAGAGAGAGGCAGATAAAAAAAATGAAGAGCTGGTCAAAGTAGCTCTTATTCTCGGTATAGACCACAAAGACTCGAAGATCTCTGGGGCCCATGTGCAGCAGCCCCTTCAGAGTAAGAAGGAGTCAGCCCGAAGCCCAGAGAAATCAGGGGCCAAAACCAGCACCTCATACAATAAGGTAGAGTTGCTCATTCTGTTACAGGAAAGGTACTTGCGCTTGATTTGGCTTTCTCATAGTTTAGAGAATAGGAGTGTAACGATACGCTTGTCGTGTATCGAACGGTTCACGGGCATCTGTGTGTCATTTATAAAGTCATTTGAACCATTAACTGTTCGATACGCATACCATTACACTCCTATTAGAAAAAGACTGCCACTTTTTCAAGTTGGCATTTAAATCTTCCACAAAATATTTATTTAAATAACTTTCAGTAACACATTCAGCATTTTTTGTTAGTAAAAATGTACCCCCCACAAAATTTATATTTAAAACAATCTTTACTCCGTATCCTATTCAGTAGACTATTTTATTTCACATAGTGTCATCTCCATCTTTAAACATTATTGGTTACTATTTTTACAGATGCTTTTTAGTCCAGTGGTTGTGATTAAATTAAAACAAGTATCACGCTTGATTAAATCAGGGCGTCGAAATAACTGAGCAACATAATGCTATATTTTGATTATTAAGATCAATATTCTTGTAGTTCGGTTTAATCATGCTGCATGCCTCTGCAGTAGTAACCTTTAGAGAGGATTAGAACATGCTTGCCTTTGGTTCTGGCACTTAAATGCTTCCTATGAGATTAACCTGAATAACATGCTGCTTGTTCTTGATTAAATCAGCTTTTGGGGCTCTTTCAGCACAGAAGAAAATCTGCACAGACCAGAAGGCAGCATTTTTAAGTATATAGTACATTTGTAAGCCACCTGAGACACTTTACTACGATTACCATCCTTTGAAAACCACTGTTTTAGTTACTCACAGTATGAAAAAATGTATACCGGAACAGATTAAGAATTTTTTTTCACAATATATTTATTGGTTTTCCAGATTTACTCATTTGTTCACGTTTTAAGTCGTTGCCACAATTTACTAATTAGTTTCCATGTTGTAGTAAATTATGGCTGTGATCTACTAAACT
Organism: Enteromius fasciolatus; assembly: GCA_032361145.1. Taxonomy (NCBI): domain Eukaryota; kingdom Metazoa; phylum Chordata; class Actinopteri; order Cypriniformes; family Cyprinidae; genus Enteromius; species Enteromius fasciolatus. The sequence continues at coordinate 4,209,300 of JAUMHR010000063.1, read as the reverse complement.
GGAAGCTTGTACTTCTGTAATGTATGAACACATACTATTTTAGGGATTTATTTTTTTCTATAGCATAGGTATAATACATATACATAATAGTATTGTTACATAAAAGCATAGCATGTCTTTATATAACAAAGCAATTATTGGCATCACAATTGGCATTGGTTTTACGGGAATCTCTTCTCTCTCTCTCTCTCTCTCTCTCTCTATAATATATAGTGTGTGTGTATACATCATATGTTTATATATTTTTTTTGTTTTATATATTTCATTTATTTGTCTTTATTTAAAAGTATTTTGATATCTTGAAATGTCTTACGAATGAGTTTTAATTGTATTTGCGCTTGGCGATTTTATTGATGAATTTTATGTACGTTATATGGTATAAAAGCCATTTCAGATATCATTTTGTAATGGCTTTTTAAAACCATTAGTTTTATAGTAGTCAAATAATTCAAGTATTAAACCCATGGGTAACTTCTCCCCGACTGGAAAACAGATGGCCTATTATGCAAAGGTAAGTCTCCTATGACAAACTTTAATGATTTGGCAATAGGATTGTTATACTTGTTTCTTTGAAAAGCTTTTCTTCATTCAATTAAAAAAAGCAGAGTATTTGATTTAGCTTGCACAGTCACTTTTACTTATGCATTTTTTGTACTGCCTAAATTAATCTAGGTAACCTCCTCAAAGTCAAGAGCATCTCCTGAAAAATCCAAGTCACCTCTTCCGTCGAGCAGCCATTCCCTGGACACTGCTGCCGAGCAGTTCGAATACTACGATGCAGGAAACCACTGGTGTAAAAACTGCAATGTTACCAGTGGTTCAATGTTTGATTATTTCATGCATTTGCACAGCAAAACCCATAGGAAGGTATGTGTGCTATTAAATGAAATCAGTTTTTTTTATAATTTTTTTTTTTATGAATGCTGTTTATTTCTGACAGTCACATCTGTGCTTCAGTCATCAATTGTTTTGCTCTTGTATAGACTCTAGATCCTTATGACAGACCTTGGGCAAAGTCAGAGAGTGAAAAGAAAGCCACTGCTGGAAAGAGGACTTCAAAGCCAGCCAAAGGTAACAACATCTTTTTGAAATTTAATTGCTTATCAGAAAAATGTTTTTGTTTAAGCTAAAGCAATTAATTTGTTTTACTACATGCACCATTAAGGGTCTGGAATAATTAAATGGAAACTGAGGTTCAAAAACCATTTCGTTTTTTTATGATTCTCTTCCCTAATTGGTGCCATGTTAAGTGTGTTGTCCTAAACTGTGGTTTTCTTGGAGTGAGCCTCCTTTTTGGAGCAGATCAAGGGTAAATTACCAGCCATCAAAACCATAACACGCTACTGGTAAATGTATTTAATTTTGTGCTGTATACTTTCCTTTAGGTTCAGAGTTCTTGATCCCTGTAAGGGGATTCTTTTGCCAGTTATGCGAACAGTTTTTTGGTGATCCCATTTGTGCTGAGGCCCACGTCACCTGCCATGTTCACAATGAGAAATACAAGGTAAATATTACCTATAATATTGAGTATAAATTTAATTAAGCTTAGGATATATATGAAAATTATAAAAAAAAATTTTATAATTATAAAGTCTCATATGCATTGATTTCAACAGGCAAAAATGTATGAAAATCCTCTCTATGAACAAAGGAGGAACCTGGACCGTCAGGCTGGCTTGGACAGCCAGAAGAGTTTAGACCACAAAAGAAAGCGGGAAGATGATGAACAGGATGATATGAAGAAATCCAAGCACAGCAAAGGAAAAATGTCTAGCAATGAAGTGGAGACAAAACCCCAGTATAACAAGGACGAGGAGTATAAGAGTATCAAAGACGGAGACAATAAGCTCAAGGAGAAATACAAGAAAGAGGATGATGAAAGAGGCAAAATGAAAGAGGATGAGAGAACTAGGTACAAAAAAGATGATGATGAGCGAAACCGCTACAGAAAAGAAGAGGAATACACACACAGGTACAGGAAGGAGGAAGGGGAGAGAACCAGGTACGAAGAGGACAGATTTAGAAACAGAGATGAAGATGATGATGATGAACACTACAGATATAGAGAAGAGGACGACAGATATAAATATAGAAAGGATGACGACAGAGGCCGATATGGTAGAGAAGATGATAAGAAGTACAGATACACTCGAGAGATTGATGAGAAGTCAAAATACAAAGATGAGGACTGGGGGAAGTGGCCGAAGTCAAAGTGGGATGAGGACCAAGACCGTAATGAAAAGTATGAAAAAAGGGAAGATAAAGCTCCGCACCAGAAGGGCAAGGCTGGTTATGCTAAAGATGACAAGGAGAGCACAGGAAAATTTAGTGCTAAAGATGGCAAATCAGATTTGGAGAAACCCAGCGAGCCTCCTAAAATATTATGTGGGCCAAGTCCTGCCTTGCTTGCTAAACTTCGCAGAAAGAACGAGGAAGGTGCTGGGCGGCCTGGCTTTGGAAAGTTTGGTCTGAAAAAGCCACAGAAGACTGCGCTAGAGAAAGAGGCTGAGAGGATGGCGGCACAATTCTTAAAGGAAGAGGAAGAGAGTGTTCCTTCTGAAATGGCAGAAAACAAGGATGCTGAGCTAGATCCTTTCTCCAAGTCTGTAGCTGCTGCGAAATCCATTGCTATCAAATTGACAGGAAAGGCTTTGCTGCCACCCTCAGGTGAATGGCTAGCATTCAACGAAAATAAAACCAATCCTAATTTACCTCCTCCCACATCCCCCATGGTTATTAGGAAGTCTTTCACAGGTGTGCAAAATAAACCAACACCATCTGCTGATAAATCTCCTGCACCTGTAACGGGAGCTCAGAAGGCCCCAACTTTGTCAGCAGACCTCATCTCTAAGGCGTTTAGTGGAGAAGAGGTGCAATTAAAACAAACAAAGGAGACCCCTGTAAAACCTGTGGATGTCTTCAGCATACCTGTACCTGCTCAGTCTCCCATTGCTGAGCCAAAAATGGTAAATTCCAGCCAGATGAAACCTGTTACTCCCAGTAAATGTGTTATCACTCTAGAGTCTGATGTGGCTGCTCCTGGAGTGCCTGAGGAGGAACAGAAGCTCACTGTAATCCTTCGTCCTCCTCCTCAACTTTCTTCTAAAGCCAGAGACCTGCCCCCCAGAACTGTAAAGCCAAAGACAACTCTTGCAGCAGGAAAAGCAAAAGATTTGTTTGACATTTTTTACAGTAGCAGTGCCGCAGTTAAAACATCTGTTGGTGGCAGTGTTGGTGACAAACAAAACTCTGGATTTGCACCTCAACACAGTGGCTCAACCTGCAGAGAGTCCAACAACAAAGACAAAAATGCTAGTGATGTTTGCAAGATCGAAGAACCTCTCAAGATTACTGACTCCAAAGTTCCCCTGAGAGAGGAACTTGTCAAGAACAAGGAGTCAGGAGTTACCCAAAAAGAACTCCCTAAGAACGAGGAATCAGCAGTTACTTTGAGAGAAGAACCTCTCACGTATGAGGAGTCTACGGTTGCCCAGAAAGAAGTTCCCAAGAATGAGGACTCCAATCTTACCCAAAGAAAAGAATCTCCTAAGAACAAAGGCTCAGAAGTTGCCCAGACAGGAGAACCCCCAAAGATTGTGGGTTTAGATATTTCCCAGAGAGAAGAATCTCCCAAGAGCCGAGACTCCGAAGCTGAGGACTCCAACCTTGCTCCGAGAGAAAAATCTCCCAAGACCGAAGATCGAAAATTTGCCCAGAATGAAGAACCCACCAAGAATGAGAATTTAAATCTTTCCCAGAGAGAAGAATCTCCCAAAAACCAAGACTCCGAGGTTGCCCAGGCAGAACAATCTCCCAAGAGCAGGGATTCCGAAGTTGAACCCCTTGAGAATGAGGACTCAAATCTTGCTCAGAGAGAAGAATCTCCCATGACCGAAGATCCAGAATTTTCCCAGAGGAAAGAACCCACCAAGAATGAGAATTTAAATCTTTCCCAGAGAGAAGAATCTCCCAAAAACCAAGACTCAGAGGTTGCCCAGGCAGAAGAATCTCCCAAGAATGAGGACTCTGAATTTGAACAAGTTTTTAAGGATACCATCTTAAAACCTGACCTTCCAAAGGAAGATAATGCAAAAGAGGAAGATTTTGATGATCAACAAGTTCTTAAATCTATTGAAATCTCTGCGGGGGATATAACTGCGATGGAGGTAGATAGTCAGGACACAGCGCAGGTTAATAATGAAGAGGAAAACCCTCTGGAATCTGAGGAACCCATGTCATTCTCTCCCCTTCCTGGTTCTTTCACTGAGCAAATTAACTTGGATACATTTGAATTCAATTTTGAGACTTTGTAAAAGACCTTCAAAGAGTAGGTTTAGGGATGTATATGATACCTCTGAATGTAAATAAGTGATTTTGAAGTATTCTTTGTATTTGCTTTATCCAGTTAGAATGTTTCATGTCTATTCTTAACCTTTTGGCAGGTAATGCCAGTGAAAACGTGGACTGAAAAGCATTCATTCTGAAGTGGGTGCTGGGGAAGGAATCTCTCTAAGAAAATGAAAGCTTTCTTCAAGTAACGAACCCTTAGTATGTGTAAAAGTTTTGCTATCTTGTCAAAAGCACCTGGTGTTGAGCTACTTGTTTCCTTATTTCGTTTCCAGCAGAAACCATTCCTTTTTCCCCAAAGGTAATGTAAAACATATAATGAATATGATGTGTATCAAACATTTAAGTCTGTTAAGCCATTTGCTCTGTTCGTTCCATTTAAATAAACGAAGATATTTTAATGCAGGAGCCAGAAAGATCCAGGCTCAGAGAAGAGAAATGGCGTGGAGTTCATACTTCAAGGACATATGCGTTCACAACTCTGGCCAGAAAATGTGAGGCTTGGCCTCCTTAGTTTTTATTACACTGTACTCTGTATTGATGGCTTTTCTTTCCAGTTTTTTTTTTTTTTTTTTTTTTTTTTAAAGGAATTAATGTTGTTCACATTGCTACCATGCTATTTCGCATCTACAGATAGTTGGTGTAATTGCACATGTTCTGTGCTAGCTCAAATAAATCACAGCAACCCTTTCTGTCTTTGCATCTTACTCGTATGCTTAATAATGCTGCTATTAGACTTGTACATTTTTTTTGTTTACTTTTTGCACACATTGGGCCTTATTCATAAAACACGGGCAGACTGGATTTCTGTGTAAATCGTTCATAAAATGTCCGTTAGGTACTTTGCAACACTGAGTGAAGTGGTTTGCGTTAAGCATGGTTTTATGAACGTTATATACAAGTTCATGTTGGTGTTTTGTGAATGAGGCACACTGCAGTCTATGTACATCAAATATGAATGCAAGTAAAATTGCTAATTTTTAATATACATTTAAAAGTAATATGCTGTACCTGCTTATAGTAAACATCTTGAAATGTGATGATTGAACTTGTATTTGTATTATACACATACAAGTTAGCCTGGCTTCCGCGACTTTAAAGCTCATAGCAGTTAGTCTGGCCTAGCTACCTTACTACCCGCCTTCTGGGAGGCGGGATTAAACTGCGTCTATCAGATGCCTATGTATACCACTGGACGAATCTACAACTAATCAGACCACTCATTGACGTATGCGTAGCGACGGAACCTGAATCCACCGTAACCAATTGTAGCTAGCTTCATTAAAGCAATAGGAAAATGTCTTTACTTACTTCTGAAAATGAAAATTTCTTAAAACGGCTGCAACAGCAGAGTCGAACGATTGTTGCTGCTCGGTACACGCCATGTTTGAAAGCCGTTAGGATTTCCAGTCGCAGAACTGCTGCGCCATTGCGTAAGGGAGGAGGAGGTGGCTCGTTTCTCATTGGTTCCCACTTTTTTTGGGAACAGAAATACTCTAAAACGGCAGCTTTGCCAGACTAACTGCTCACGAAATAAAAAGTAAAGTATACAGGATACAGGAAGTATTTGCGGGCCCAGGCTACATACAAGTAGTTTTTCTTATGCAAACCATCAGACTAATAATGTATTTAGGTATTCCACTGTTTAGGCTTGAGCTGTGGTTGATTGGTTTATACTTTGTTTTAATGATGATAATGTTACAGCTGACATCCGGGTCCAAGGAGGAAGCTGCTGCTTAACATAAAGGGTAAGTGTTTTTGCTTGACTGGTTTTGGTCATCTATTGTGAATTCACTGTACAGGAGTTATATCTGTTAAAAAATTCATACTACGAGTAAGTTTTAAAAATGGCATAGTAAAAGTATTTTTGACCCCAAAATGAAAATTGTTATTCGCCATAATGTACAATACAAAATAAAAAATTTTGAAACAGTCAATGGACTTCAAAATATCTTATTTTGTGTTCAGCAGAATTTAGAGCCATACAGCTTTGGATAGACCACATTAAATAATGATTACATTTTCGTTTTGGTCGTGAACTATCCTATGGCACCAATTTTTTTTTATTCACTAGTAAAAATTTAAAAAAATAGTAATAAATGGCATCGGACGTTAATGACAGGTAAATAAAAATAATGAAATTTATATTTTCTGTACTTCAAATAAATGCTTGTGAATACAATCATGTTTCTGTTCTCTTTTTTTTTATGTATTTTTTGGTCGTTTGAATCAAAATCATACGAATCTAGGCTATATTATAGAAATATGTACCAATAGATGGCAGTAGATGCTACTGTATGGACGTTTCTTTATAGTGAACTACAATATACAATATAAATGTTATATATATATTAGGAGTACCGTGACTAAATAGATGTCTACAATAACGATCATGATCACGAACAATAAATAGTGACAATAACGATCATGTTTAACACTAGTTTTAAGCTAAAGAGTGCAAAAAGACCCACATTTGGTGAATTTCGGTGGAATCCTCTATGCAGCTGAGTTTTTTTTATTATTATAATGAATAATACCCTTGATAAATGTAATGTAGTACAGTCTGTCTGATAAAACAATTGTTTTGAAGCTACACCACAAATGTCCTCAAATGCAGCGGTATTCACAAATTAAAGGGTCCAGCTCTTTATACAGCCAATACCTCCTCTGGATGACCTGTTCTGACAGGCTGACGGTCAATGTCACCAACACAAGTCTCCCTCCCACGATCAATTTCTCTGACAATCTGCACCTCCACAAGACATAGATAAGCCGTCAACAACAGCTGTAGTCCCCTTCCTCGTCGCAGTCAGGACCCCGTTTGGAAAACTCAAGACCGTCTGGTTCGAAAAGCAGCCAATAGAAAAATTCCGCTCTGATGTTGCTATGTAGTCTCGCGCCTTGCTGTCCAATCAGAGTGCAGCTGGTGAAGGGGAGGGCGAGGTAACAGCGCGAGCGAGAGCCTGAGCGCAAGGGAAGCCCTATCACGGAGGCACGGCTACAGACAACATTTGCAAAATGCCGAATAAAACTAAAAAAGAGAAGGTAAAGTACAGATTACAATCAACACCAGTCTAATTAATGCGTATGAGTATTCAGTTTGTAAAAACAATGATCCTGCAGCATTTACTGGCGTTGTTTTTGAAGCTAAGGCCGCGATAGCCGCTAACCCGCTAAGGGCGCATTCGTTGATGTATGTCTCAAGTCGAAATACTGACAGCTACGTGTTCAGAAATAATTTCAATAACAAAAAAAAAGCGTTTTCTTTAGCTCAGCGTGACGGGAATTTATAATACGACTTAAAAGAATGCTCTTCGGTAGCTGTTTTACCCGGTGTTTGCTTTACGGATCAGTTTTCTATAGTAAGATTATGATCGGCTGTTAATATGTGAATAGAGGCGTATTAGTTGACAGATTGCAGCATAAGATGTTCTGTCCCTGCATGAGTCAATGGACAAGCTGTGGGCATCGTTATATAAACGCTCGATATATTAGTGAACAAGTTTGTCATGTGTGTATGATGCTGTGAACTGAAATCATTTATCATTCCCAGAAAGCAGTCAATGTTTTGTGAATGTCATTGCCTGATTCAAAATCTAGTTGTAATTGGCCATCACCTGTCATGCCAGCCCTGCAGAATAACCTGCCCATGATTTGACATGTGTGCAGACCATCCTCAAAGATAAAAGGAGTGATGAAAATAACAGCAGCTTCCTTTTGATTCATGACTCAGATGTTCATTTATTGGTTCTTTTGTGGTCCTTACAGGAACCAACCAAATCTGCAAAAAGCAGCACGAAAAACAGTAATGCCGGTGGCGGAAAGGATGCCGGGACTGAAAATTCAGAAGAGGTAAAGATGACAGTTTTAAAAACATACCTCATACTATGTTTGACCGTAGGGCTGCCTGGTGGACTTGGCACTAATACTTGCTAAGCTTGGCTTTTTTATTCCTCAAGGCTAAAATTCGATTTTGGAGCCTTTTTTCGAGGCAGCGTTCATTATGCATAGCTAACACTGCACTTCCTGTTGATTCTGTGTTTATGCAACTCCGTTACATACAGTTGCACGCGTAGCTTGTCAAACTCGCGAGTCTGAAGTGCATTATGCTGAGGATTGGTATATCCACCTACATTGCTTCCAGACAAACCCTCATTTCAATTTCTGCTTTATTAAATAACCAAGATTGAAGTGGCTCTTAAAGCTGTTCTTTATTCTCCCGCATAAAGCAATGCAAATCCCCTCTCAGAATGAGCCTAGACTGTAGGTCTGCCCGTGTGATATTAAATCTAATAGCAGCAGCTTAAAATATATTTTTCTGCCCTGCCTTTTACGTCTCCAAGTCGTGCTTGATTTTGTGAAATTTCAAGGTACTGCGTTGCGTTTAATTATTTTGCTTTTAAATATTGCCTCAAATACAATATTGGGTAACATTTACAACAAGGTTCATTAGCTAACTACATTAGTTAATGTTAATATCGCCATTTACTAATGCATCATTAAAATCACAAGTTGTGTTTGTTAACATTTTTTAATGCACTAACATCAATAAACAACGAGTGACTATTTTTATGAACTAACATTAACAAAGATGATCAAATACGTAGTGTTTATTGTTCGTTCATGTTAATTAACACTCCTTATTGTAAAGTGTTAGCCAATACTGTTGTACTTTATCATTTTAATGTAATGTTTGGGGAGGTGGGAGTAGGTCGCTAAAATTTTAATTTAACAAAATATAAAGTTTTAAAAATATATTGTCCACACGCATATTTCTGCGTGTTTTTCTGTTCATGTAAGGCATTTGTTTGTTTTACAGTATACTACTGTTTTTGTGTTGTGCTGTTTTTAGTACTTGCTTTGGCATCCGCATCCACATCCAGTCAGACTCGTTTTTTTAGACCCTAGTAAAGAAGCATTCGTGCGATAAGAGAAATGTGTGCTTCATTTTTGTTGTTGTCGTTTGCGTCAGTAGTGATTTGCGAGATAATGTAATTTGTATGCATTTACGTATCGACGTGTATCCCTCTAAGTGTGCAGTTGTAGCTGACGTAATGGCTCGTCTCCGTAAACCCTGTTGGGACTGAAATACCTCAGTGTTCATCAAAGTGATACTGATGGCTGGAATCAGCGGGCAGAGAGTGTGACGTAGCAGCGGGTGAAGTTTATTGATTTGATCTATTTTAAGTCAGGCTCAGTCATGCAACCCCTGTGACTGAGGCCAGCTTTGCAATGCCACGGGCAGGCCTTAACATGCGTTTCACAGCGCCTGTCTGCTCACACACACACACACACACACCATTTGTTGCTTGGACAGTGTCACTTTTTCTTCATTCACCCTTTAATGCACTAAAGCTTTTTCCACGAGGGCGCTCAGTTGTTTTGGAAACGTCACATGCTTATGAGCTTGTTGCTCATTTAGCAATTTCTCCTGCTATTTGAACTGCGTCAGCCATGGTTTTAGTAATGCATTGTGGTTTAGCATTGATTCTGTGTTCCCTATAAACCAGAGATCAGCTTTGCTTCTTAATCGATGTGCTTCTAAAGCCAGGTGCAAGCTGTGTGATTATTTTCCGCCTCAATTATGCTGCTTGAGACTAATTTCAGGGATTGTGAAATATTTATTTTGTCAAAATTGGCAGTCTTGGATAGCTTGGTTTGACATTCTCACTGGCCTCTGCGATGAATCTTAGCCTCCCATGAAGCTCAGACATACTGTATCAGCTGAGATGTATATCACATAAAAGACAGTGGTTGTTGCATAATCTGCTTTAGCACGCTGCGGTCATATCATGCAATTTGACAAAAGGACAGAAGTTTTGCATGGTTCAGTTTTGGGGACAGTCCCACAGCGGTGATGCTGTGTTTCTCATCTGTGGTCGAAACGGATTCGGTGACGCTCGTCTTGTATGGAAGACGCATATTTATTTGATAGTGTAGCTCAGGCTACTTATGAATGTTTAATGTGGGCTGAATCTAGATATGGTAATAAGGAGGTATGTAGGTTAGGTTAGTTGTGGACTTCAACTCCCACGGGTTAGGGAGGCAGTTTGCTTGCAAGTTGTTGACTGATGTGGTGCGTTGCTTTTGTTCCAGCAGTTCTCAGTGGTTGAATGAGTTTTATACGATGTTTGCTATCAGATAAAACCTTTGTGTACAATGTGAGCCGTTTATGCTAGACTTCATTACAGTTCGCTGATTCCAAGTGAGTTGTAATGTACCTAGCTGACTTAAAGGTACTGTATCCGAGTGGTTGAACTAGGTATTGCAGTCCAAATTCAAAATACTGGAGAGGGGTTTTTCACCCGGCCCCTCCTTCTCTTGACGCACACTCAGGTTGCCGCACATGACGATGAATTAAATGAAATGCACTGTATTTTCTGCCAAGCAGGCAACCTGGATGCCGAAACACTACTGACTTTGTGATTGGGAGATAGATGGAGGGCGGCGCTTCAGACCAAAACAAAACATGACAACATAAACATCAGTTGAGGGCTGCAGCTGCGCTTTTTACTCGAGAATATCCAGGCTGTACTACTGCTGTCAGCGATTATTATACATGCTTTCTTAATGCCTGTTGAACATAACAGACATTTTAGGATTGTTACAATACATTTCTTACATACGGTTCCTTTAATGTTGTTCGGTAGTGCTTTCTAATAGCATTGTAAACCATGCTGTATAATGCAGATGTGTAAGAACAAGTTTAAATGTGATTAATCACATTTTCTATAACATGTGCATGTGTACATATTATGTAGATATAAATACAAACACATACAGTATGTGTTTTGAAAATGTGTACATTTATATATTTGTATTATTATTCTTTATTTTAATATATAAATGTAACATTTTTCTTAAATATATAGATGCATGTGCATGCGATAAATCATATGACAGCACTAGTTTTAATATTTGTATTAAAGTGTAAATGAAATTTAAACCGTAGAAGATACCTGTTGATCTAGAGGGAAACATCCAGAGATGCATAAATGTAACTGATGCATTTGTAGACAGTGAAGTCAGTTGTTTTAAAGACCTAATAAATTAAATTGATAGTTTTTACTGTATTATCTTATACTCCTAAAGTAGACTATTTGCTTTTAGTAGATACACGCATTTAAAATGCATTGTCTTTCTCTTCCAAGAAAGCGGAGCCAAAATATTGATGACTCATCTTGCACTGATGGGTGTATCCGAATATTTCCAAATAAAATGATTTCAAGAATGAGTATGTCTTCTGCATCTAATTGGCTGGATCGTTTCCTCTGTATTTTGTCTCTTCTATTGTGTTTGCCATCAGGAAGACCCTGGAGTCTGACCTTATGTGACTAAAAAGTGGTGCAATGGCATAGAACGGTATAATATTCCTGTTTTGATTCTGAACTCTTCCAGGCCCAGCAGACAGCAAGCAAGCGTCCGAGCAACAGCACTCCACCTCCCACTCAGCTCAACAAAATTAAGTACTCAGGTGGGCCTCAGATTGTAAAGAAGGAGCGTCGGCAGAGTTCGTCACGATTCAACCTCAGCAAGAACCGGGAACTGCAGAAGCTTCCCGCCCTCAAAGGTAGAAACCACACAGTTCTTCTTACTTTGTTGATGATTTCTTGGAGTGATCAAGTGATCTGTTGTTGTTTCACAGTGAATGGTGCTAATTGTGTTAACTGTTGGAGGGCAGACTCACATGACCCACAAATCATTTTTTTAGCCTGTTCCTGCGGCTTTGTTTAAAGTGAGACACATATCGGGGTGTGTACTAAAGTACTCTGTACTTTTAAGGGTACTGACTGAATTGCGTCTGTACTACCGAGTACTGGTACACATTAAATCAATCTGTGCCTGAGAACGCATCTGATCGCGTATGCTACACAGACCCTGCAGCTCTTAAAAACACAACGCACAAGGCAAACTGAATGTACTGAACTGTGGTTACATTACTAGGGTCATATGATATGACTTGGACAGGATGCCGGAGTGCATTCATAAAAACAGTATTTACTCTAATGCCACAGAAGTCATCATTTTTTTGGATGAATAAAAGAAGGTCTGTAATGTTTGTAACTGTTTTATTCCAGTGAATCGTCTAGTAAATTTGCAATCGATAAACTAAACTAATTGTATTTAATAGTTAATATATAGGCTCACTAATTTTTAATACATTTGGAATTGATATTGAGATCTTTTGCTGTTGTAGATCATCGTTTCTCGTCATTGGATGTATGTTTTTTTATATGTATCTGTCTCTCCTCTGTTCTTGTGCTCGTGGTGTTCAGACATAGTCTCAGTCAGGGAGAGTCCTTCCTGTCTGGCCAGGCAGGGAGTTTGAGCACATGACAACTCGTAGACGGTAATTGGATCAGCAGTGCAAGTGTCTGCGCTAAGTAGGACAGTGAAACCTTGCCACAGCTCACAATTTAGAGAGTCACAGTCTAATCTCCAATCTAATTAAGCCGGTTACTTTTCCGTTTCTTTTTTTGTAGAATCTAATGTGGGATGTTCCTAGAAAGCATATGGTTTGGATTAATTAATCCATCAGCTATTGTGCTGTTCTCGTTTTATTAGCTTCTGTAATTAATATCCATCTCAGCTGGTCATCCTAACCCACAAATGGTCAGCAAATTGTCTCAAATGCCTCCTTTGACCTCTTGTGACCAAGAAGGTGCTTATTACACCCAGGTAAAAAAATCTAGGCGGGTGTTAAAACGCTTTAGGGGAACAGCAAAAATTGATTTAATTAAGTTTTTGGATATGAAGCATTTGATTAAATAAAAGCCTTGTGAAGTTCAGTTATAAGGCTGAATTTTCCAGTTTATTCATTCCCAAATTTAAGATCTATACCTTTTAAGATGCTCTTAATTTTTAAGCACACAATGGGACTTCTGCACATCTCGCTCCTAAATGTATTTTAGTTTGCACTAGGGCTGTACAATTATGTTTTTCTAATTGCAGTTACAATTACGGATGCCACATTTATTTAATCGTTCGAAGTCCACTTATGTTATTCTGTGTGCTTAAGATGTGTTCTTTTTTCTTTCTACAGGTTATCTTAAAGGTTATATAATTGAGACTTAAAGGAAGCCTTTATTCCTTTTAAAGGCTTAAAGGAATAGTTCAGCCAACGTCATCATTTACTCACCCTCAAATAGAAAGCTGTTTTGGGTTGCCATTGACTTCCATAGTAGGGAAAAAAAACACTATGGAAGTTAGTGGTGACCAAAACAGCCTGGTTACAAACTTTCTTCAAAATATCTTCAGATTCATACAGGTTTACTACTCAAGGGTGAGGAAATGACGACACAGCTTTCATTTTTGGGTAAACTTTTCCTTTAATATAATAGAAAAGCAATAAAGGTTTATCAGTTAGTGTTTTCAGCTTGTTTGTTCGCTGGCAATGTCGAGGTGATTTTCTGCAGCTGTTCGGGGCACATCAGGTTGCTTTAGTATTTACACTCCAATGTGTTGTGGTGTGTTTTCAGTCCTTTTTCCACCGACCGAGTGAAGCACAGGCTATTTGTGACTGATGCACATAAGTGGTTTTGAGCTGTGGTGACAGGAGTCTAAGGGCTCTACAGCTAAACCATCATTTCCCAGACGTTATCAGCACATTCGTATAGTTTGTCTCATAATGTGACCCCACACGAACTGCACCTAAATGCTGCTCTTTCCAAGTAGTAGTGCCCTGAGGAAGGCCGTTAACCGTCAGCCCCCGCGGTTTCATAACTACAAGAGTTATGCTTGCTTTTCGAGAATAGCATCAGTTGCTGTTTCTATTATTACTATAGTTTGGTTTTCCCTTGTGGTAGAAGTAATTGCTGCAGTGACTGTTGCAATGTGCATCTACATGCAACAACAATGGTCTCGATTAACCATGCCGTGTCTTCAAATACTTAGTTACATAATGCGTCATTGAGTGTTCCCGTGGAGCCTTGACCATTACACGTAGTCACCTTTCTATGCGGGGTGCCAAACAGACGCATGCATCAAGAACAATGTCTCTGTGTGTTTGTTTCTGGCCCAGGCTACGCTGTTTCTAGTGGTCTGGCACTGTCTCTGGATGTCCACATGGCAAACAAACAGAGGAAGCATGGAGATCTCCCTTTTCCTGTCTTTGTGTGAGAACTAAGCCAAACCAGCACAGTGTTTTTGTCTAGGCTGGGGGATTTTTTTTTTTTACTTCAGTATTTATCATGATGGCATATGCATGCATCAGGGAGATTTTAAGGAGTCCACAGCAAAAATCATATTAAATGTCAACAATTTAGCCAGGTATTGTTTTTTTGTTTGTACATGAAGTAATGTTAGTGTGTTTTAAATGGGCACGCTGGGAGAAGTAATATTTATTATGAAGACTCGATGATTAGAAATGCATCAGTGGAGTAAAAGTTGATACAGGTAGAGGCAGAATGCAGACGACAGCGTGCATGATTTATTTATGCATGTATTTTGGCTGTGTGTGGCAAGTAGATCAATTCTCTGCGAGCTCTGTGCTCTGTTTTCCAACATAAGTGGATTACGTAAGTTGCGAGATAACGTATTTCTGCAGGCTTTCGATGGAGTGCTTGCTTATATTTTCGCACTTTTGTAAAGAACACTGTGTATCATGTGGTGCTCGCCTGCAGCAGCGTGATCTCAGTATGCCATACAGACATGCACGCTGTAGAAACACTGCTCGTTGTGTGAGGCATGCAGGACTGTCACAGAACCATCACTCTAACTGCTGACATAATCCGAGCTTAAAGATTCAGTCTTGCTATGCTTTTGCTTGGGAAAGTGTGTAATGCACAGTATTTTGTTTCGGTTTTAGTGTACGGTGCTTGAATTGTATTTTAATTTTAATACACCCATTAAGCATGAGGTTAAACTTTGCATAGCTTATTTACATTTAGAAAAATGTGGTTTCATAATATTTGTTCAATAAAGCCACACTGGTTGTTTTTCCAGTGATTTTATCAGCATTCAGTATTGTTATTGTTGAAGGAATAGTTCACCTTTAACCTATTTCTTTATCTGTTGACTCTTATTTTGTTAGACCGGAGCTGTGTGGATTACCTCTGGATTATGGTAATGTTTTTATAAGCTGTTTGGGTACTTATTCTGACGGCACCCATTCATAATAATAAAAATAATTTTACCATGGGTTCGAATTCATCTCAAGTCAAAAAGAATTTTTTGGTGTATTTAGAATAAGAAATGGGGTCCTATTCAAATAGTTTGTTTAAATTAAAATCCATGTTTGTCAGGCTCTAACCTAGTGTGCTAAGCCGGTAAAGTCTTATGACTACCCGTTTGTGCTGTGCTGCTGAAGGGCAGTGATGATTTTTCCGCCGAGGCTGGTGTTATACCTACATATATGGTTGACATCCTTGATAAAAATCTTTTCACGGTATCGTATGTGCAGTAGGAGCCTTCACCACCTAACTGAAGAAAGTGCATTCAGTCCTGTTTGGTTTACCAGCACACACAAGCCATTGGGCTGTAACTTGTAGGATTAGTCTGGGTTATGTAGTCTGGGTAAACGATCTCGTATGACCCTAAACACTCGAGCTGTTGCACTCAACCCGGCTCAGTGTCTTGTGTGTTGGTTGCTGGAGGCACAGCTGTAGAGAGGACATAGATGGCATTGGGTGTGTGGGGCAAGAGTTCAAATGCTAGCATTAATAGCTGTCAGGGCTCTAGAGTACGACCGAAGTTCTCAGTGGTGCGACTGAAAAAAATCAAAAGTTGCACCGGTGCGACCAGTCGTTCGAGGGTGGGGGGGAAACCGAAACTTTATGACTCTTAAAAGTTGTGTCAGCGATTTCAAGCCTGAAACATAAAGTGTCAGATTCAGCTGACCTTTCTTCATGTGCTTCAAATAAAGAACTTTATATTGACCATATTGTTAGTTAATCATTTAAAAGTAAATTTTGCCTATATGGACAGAGATTTAAAAAAATAAATAAATTAAAAAAGTAAACTTGTAAGACTCTCTTTCTTGTCATCTGTCTGGGAGCCCTGGGGTTATTGCATGTGCTCTTCAAAAGCACTGGGTGTTTTCTTTGAGTTGGCCTACAATAGTCACATTATGATCTTGCTATGGGGATGCCTCGAGAGACATTTGTTGTTATTTTGGGATATCGTTTGTGCTCGGTGAACTTCTTAGTCTGTTATATGTTGGCTAGTGAACTATGTTAACATTACATTTGGAAATATAATCACACTTAATAGTACAGTCTGTAATCAAATATATATCTTTATATTTTGGGCAACAATCTTAAGATTAAAAGATAATTCATGACTGCATTGATCGACTTCATCAGATTATGCTGGACTGTGGGAAACAGCAATAGCTAGGTGTGAATTAAAAGAAATAGAAAATAAATAAATAAATGTGTAATTATCACCTTTAGCAATGCAATTTGTAATCATATTTTCACATTAAATCTCCAAATTGTTTGTTTAATGACATATTTCTTTACTCCATGCTGGATGAACCCAGTTTATTGTTAAACAGCAGATGTCAGAAATGATTGTCCCCCTGCAGCCCTAAAAATACTCAACATTAAAGCAAATGTAAAATATTTCTCTGTGCTTCTAGCAGAAGTCAGCTTATGTTTCTGGCGGAGACAGGAAGTCAGTCCTGCATTCATAAGGGCTTCCCTCCCAGTGCTCAGCCCTGCTTTCCATCTGCAGGACTCAAGGAAACGCAAGGCTCATTAAGCAATAATCACTGTGGACTAAATGGCACGCCGAGGCTGTGTGTTCTGTGTCACTTGTGTGTGTGTGTGTGTACAAGAGACAGAGAGAGAGATAAACGGGTCCCTGCGGGTCTGCAGCTCCAGGGTTGTAGTCACATACAGATTTGATTTGCTGGAGTTGTGACAACTTTGAGATAATGGAATAGGTCCTCTGTGAGACATTTGACCCTGTGCTGCTAAAATGTCTGCGTTGTGTGAGCTGAGGCAGTGCCTTTTTATGCGGTTCGCTCGTTTTCTTGCTCTGTTTTATGTAATTGATTGTCCACCCTTCATTATAGGATGTAGGGCTCTATAAAATCAGTTTTTTATTTATTTATTTTTGTATTTGTTTTATTTTTTCCCGAATTCTAGTATATATTTTTTTATATTAATTTTTTTCTGTTTAAGTTTTTTCTGGGTTCTGTTTTTTTTCCCAGCCGTTTTAATTTTTCTCGACTATGATTTGAATGTTTTGATTAAATCAAATAACATGTGTAATTAATTAAAACCATAAAACGTATACGATTTCACATTAAGTTTATCAAAAAGGGACCTATGGGATATTTTATTTTTCTCACCAAATGTTTTGTTACCAAATTTAGTTTAAGCCTTATGAATATTTTTTTCCTGTGTTCTGGTTATCATATGAAGTCATTAAACATTAATTTAATTTATCCTTTAATTATAAAAACTTGTATTTGTCGATTATTGTTGTTGATCACTAAAGAGTTGACTTGGCTGTAAAAATAATTTCCGAAAGGACAATAAATTAACTACAATTTTAACTTTATTTTTTGGCTAACAAAGAGGATCTACTATTAAAATTATAGCATTTAAGAATTGTTGTGTGATAGTTACAGTAGTTTATGTCCTCATTTAGTGATACGACAGTATGAGTAGAAAACAAAACCACGTCTGCGCCCTCCATTCATAGAGACGTGCAAAATTCATAATCTAATACTCTTTGAGGATTAATATTTACAAATACTAGTCCATATTGTGATTTGACTTAAGTGTAATCACCTTCTTCTGATTTAAATATTATTATTATTATTATTATATTCTTAGTAAATTACATTTTTATGACTGGATTCTGCGATGTTTGATGGACCAATCATGTTTAAGGTCTAAATCAGGGAAGATATATTAACGTCTGCACACATTCAGAGAGCTCCGGTAAAGTAGGAATTGCTTTGTGTGGAGTTTCTATTTGAATTTTATTTGATTCCTTATCCTTCCTATTTTATTAAATTTTTTTCTCCAGATGCTCATGCTTGGTGATGTTGAAAAATAAAATATAAAAATTCAGATTTTTCTGCTTATTCCCCAAGCTGCCAAAAGAGATGACTGGATCCAAATCTGAGCAGTATTGATGTGACGTGAGTGCTGGCAGTCTGATGCATCAGTAGAGCCTCACAGGTGTCACCCGTCACAGCACTACTCTGTGACAAATCCAATTTAAGTGCTCACCAGAGATGTGTGTTCTCTCTGATAACAGTAATAACCCTTCTACTTGTAATTGTCTTAATTGCACAGAATTGTCTCCCTGCAAATGCTTAGTTATTAGTGGTTGGCATTACTTATACACAACCCTGAAGAGAGACATCTTAGATCACACTGAGTCCTAGTGCTGCTTGTAGACGTCTCTCAATCATTTTAAAGTTTTTTTAAAGAGTGGTATTTTTACTATAAGTCTCCTATGCTCCTATTTGTCCACAAAAAAAAAAGTAAATATCATTACAAATTATTTTAATGTTTTAAAATACAGTTTATTCCGTTTAATGGCAAAGTTCTTATGTGCAATGTACATCTGAATGCATTTATAAGCGTTGACACATTTAAATTTCCTGATGGTTTCATCCCCACCGTTTATGATTGTCTTCTGACTCTGATTATTTTGCTTCATGCTTTTATCTGTATACACTAGTGCATATTTGATTTGATTTGATCAATATGAAAGCCATCCTGTGCATTCATCAGCAGAAAACCTGCTGGCTGCAGGCCATCCTCTACCTCCATTACCATCCTCCTCCTCTCATCACTCAGAGCTTCTCCTCTGGCATTGCATAAGATCTCCGAATCACACACTCCTACTTCAGACTGCAGGCCCGGTGCAGGATGTCGAGGTTCATGGACTGCAGCTATTCTGGAAATCCTGCTGTCCTCCGGCAGCTTAGAGCATTGTGGAAAGAATTCACTTGAGTCAGCGGGGTTAAAGATATGACACGTGTGCTTCATACTTGCGCATCTCTCCAAGAAATTGATCATGAAAACATCTGACAATAGAAGTGATTTGTTTGAGGTGGCTGCTGCCGTTACGTTGGCGTTTCAGTCGTTGTGTCCTTTGTGTTTGGTGACGAATTAAAAGGATGTTTGAATGTTCTGATGGAGCTGCTGCAGTGCAGCTCTCGGTGGATCCGGTTTAATATAGATTCATTGAAGCTGTCATCTGTGCCCCAGATTTTAGTCCTGCGTTTTCATTCTGTCCCCAGTGCTGCTCAAAAGTGGATCAATCCCCCATCCTTTCCTCGTTACCCTGTGCTGTCCATCTCAATAGACAGGCTCTGTTTAACCAAAAACACTACTTAATACCTCTTCAGAGTGATTTTAAAATGAGAAATCACCGCTAGTTTATTAATTCAGATATTTCAGAACCACTTGAGCTGCATAAACACTGCTGACTAAATGTTTTTCATTACTCGAGTAGTAAAACAGACAATTTAACTAACTGATAATAGACCTAAAACAAATTAATGTCTTTCTTCTTGTATATTTTCTCTGTAATGGCTTGAAAAAGCACAATAGTCAGCTACAAAATGCTAAATACATTTAAAATAAGCTGTGAAGTAGTTGTAATAAAAGTGATACAAATAAAAAGTATTAAAATAAGCATATATTTCCGTATATACCTGCTGACAATTTTAATATGTGAAAAATAAAGGCCACGTGAGGGATGCTAAATTATTTAGAGTTTAAATTATTGTTGCATAGAATTTTTTTTAACCTTGTTTTTAGGAAGCTTGTCAAATTATTCACAAAGTTCCTCTAATTTATGCTTTTCAGCAAAGACACCTGCACACAAACACAAAAAAACCTTTTTCACAAAAATATTAAGCAGGACAGCTGTTTTTAACGTTGTTTTATCAGCATATATGAATTATTTCTGAGGGATCATGTTGCAGTTAAGACACGAGTAATGATGCTGAAAATTCACCTCTGCTGTTATATTGAAATGTTAATTATTTTTAATTGCAGCATTTTAAAAAATTAGTTTTTCATCAAATTAATGCAGTAACCTTAAATTACTCGCCAATCAAAACTTTGAAATGGTAGTCAGCAAAGTTGCTGCCCATCTCCAGTACTTGGTCACCTGATTCCAGTCCAGCCATCATAGCCCGTTTATAATTGCAGCAGTGTGCTGCCTTGGCAGAACAGTGCTGTTTTCCACAAGCTCATGCAGGGACACACAGTTCACAGCACACAGGCAGACATGTGAGTTTCACGGTCAAGGTGAGAGGAAGGTGTTAATGAAACTGTGGCAGACCAGAGAGCCTCCTAAACGGTGCGTTGGTGTGAAATCGCACAGTAAGAGCTCTGGAAATCTTTCCGGGGAGGTTTGCAGGTCTCTGATTGACTGTTTTGCCAGCCGCCCATCTCCTGGCTGACGGGTGTCACTCAGGCTGTTTTGTTTGTTGTGTCTCCTCTTCTAGATGCCCCGCCCATCGATAGAGAGGAACTGTTTGTCCAGAAACTGCGGCAGTGCTGTGTGCTGTTCGACTTCGTGACCGATCCACTAAGTGATCTCAAGTACAAAGAGGTGAAGCGAGCCGGCCTCAATGAAATGGTGGAGTACATCACACACAACCGCGACGTGGTCACAGAGTCCATCTACCCTGAAGCTGTCATCATGGTAAGGGGGCACAAACATTGACACACCCTCGTTGCTTTTCATACATGGTGTTTGTACATATAAGACATGTGTGGCGTAGTTCACACCACCCTATCGCCCTTCAGTGACCAACTCTGATCCTAAATAAAGTACCACGTTTCAAAAATCACTTGGCAGATTTTTCATAATATAATAATCCTTTTTTTTATTTTATGGAAATTGCCCCGTTAATTCAGTTTCCATGGCAACAATAATCCTCTCATACCATCTTGAGATCCCTCAATTGTGAACACAACCTCAGCTGCACTGCATTGTGTGACTCACCTTTCACAAGAACTTATTCAAAGTAACAATAAAAATCATGATTCTTCATCTGATCGGATTTAATCACAAGAAGTAATTTTCTGTTTGAGTATGTGGCAGAGTCCATTTAGTTTCTGTACCACACGCAGTTGTAGATCTGTACACCATACACATAGCTTCCACTGTTTCTCTCCGTTTGACCCACGTTGATTAGCTGATTCTCATCCGGTCAGTTGGCGAGTACACACCCCTGCTTATGACACATCTTCTGCGACCAATTGAAGGTAATAGCTTTTGCCTGACCGATGCAGAGGTGATTACCAGCCAGACCCCGGATAAAATCTGCTCAAGTGTACACCAGGGAATTATGGGTAATTAGCCATCATAAATCAAGGCCTAGACACCTGCGTTTCCTTTCAGCCGTTTATAATTCGAAGAGGAGATCAAAATGTTTTATTTTGTGGTACTCTCCTGATTCTTGACCAGTTCTCACAATGAACACCTTTTATACAGACGCATAAAACTTTAACCTTTAACACGATTACAAGGCTATGCGTACTTCTGGTCTTCATTAGGCTCTCATGTGTGAGGTCTGAGAGAGCATGTGTCCCTCCCTCTCCCGTCTGGAGGTCTGAGTCGACTCTAGTCTGAGGCTGTGGTCGAAACATTGCGTCATCTTGACAGAGACAGCAGTGCCGCCCCTCTGCAGTAGTAACACTCCTGTCGTCCTTCTCAGCCATTTTGGGACAGCAGTATTAAGCAGTATCTTACCACTTGTCATTTCAGAGGGAGTTGATGTTTTGGGTCTTACATATTTAATGCCATGGATTCTTTATGGGAGCGAAGGAAGGATGACTTTTCCCTGAAGTTTGTTCATAACTGCCTGAAATGCGTTTTAGTGCATAATTTTCAGTGTGCAAACGTTAAAGTGAGGGTCACAGATGTGTGTGTGTGTGTGTGTATATAGGTGTGTGTGTGTGTGTGCGCATGCATGTATGTGTGTGTATATATATATACACTCAACAAAAATATAAACGCAACACCTTTGTTTCTGCTCCGATTTTTCATGAGATGGACTTAAAGATCTAAAATTCATTCCAGATACACAATATTACCATTTCTCTCAAACATTGTTCACAAATCAATCTAAATGTGTGATAGTGAGCACTTCTGCTTTGCTGAGATACTCCATCCCACCTCACAGGTGTGCCACATCAAGATTAAAATAAATTAAATAGATGTATCTCGGCCAAATATCCTATCCTAACAAACCATCTATCAATAGAAAGCTTATTTATTGAGCTTGAGATACATCTCAGTTTTGTAAAATTTTACCTTATGACTGGTTTTGTGGTCCTGGGTCACATATCAGTAGTTAACATTTGAAGTGGACCAGAAAATTTCATCAAAGTTGTCCTAAGACAAGAATGGGTATTGTTTTTGGTTTTGAGACAACTTTGAAAGGTTTAGATCCACTTCAAATGTGTGTGTGTGTGTGTGTGTGTGTATATATATATAGGGTAACACTTTTTATTAAGGTGTAATACAGGGTAATTACCTAATTAGGTACTTGGGTAGTAGCCATTGTACTTACTTGAACTACTACAACTCACTTGGTGCTAACATTACTTGATATCCTGATACCAAGTCAGGATATTTTGTTCACATGATGTCAGATAATGTCTATTTCTTTCCAGTTTTCTGTGAACTTGTTCAGGACTCTGCCGCCCTCTTCCAACCCCACGGGAGCAGAGTTTGACCCAGAGGAGGACGAACCCACTCTAGAGGCAGCTTGGCCTCACCTGCAGGTGTGTTATCAAAGTCTTCAGTGTATGTTGCTGGTCGTTTTTGTTCTGTAATCTATTGATGGAAAAGTTGTAGTTAACATGTCACAAGTGTTATATACGAATAGCACTGTGCTAAAGTTTTACTGCTCGTGTAGAGCGATGCAGTCCAGCCAGTGAGGTTGGAACTAAGCGTCTGTCTCAAATGATTAAAAAGCCCATTTGTTCAGGAAATGACAGCACGTATTGTTTTGGCAGCAAAGAGGACCAGACAGTTACATTAATCATGTATTAGTATTGAGTTTTATTACTATCTCTCCTAGTATCTCACCTCCTCTTTCTCCTTTCCTCAGCTGGTGTATGAATTCTTCTTAAGATTCCTGGAGTCACCTGACTTCCAGCCCAACATTGCCAAAAAATACATCGACCAAAAGTTTGTACTCTCGGTGAGTGACCTATAGCTATATCTATATCAGAGACACACTCCCTCTGCTGTGAGTGTCAGAAAATTGG
This sequence comes from Enteromius fasciolatus, assembly GCA_032361145.1. NCBI lineage: Eukaryota > Metazoa > Chordata > Actinopteri > Cypriniformes > Cyprinidae > Enteromius > Enteromius fasciolatus. Next base: position 4,185,745 of record JAUMHR010000063.1, on the reverse strand, counting down.
GTTTTAAAACACATCCTGTGCCTTCCTTTTCAGCTTCTTGAGCTTTTCGACAGTGAAGACCCCCGAGAGCGGGACTTCCTGAAAACCATCCTGCATCGCATCTATGGGAAGTTCCTGGGCCTGAGAGCCTACGTTCGCCGGCAGATCAACAACATATTTTACAGGCAAGACTAATCCACCTCTGCTGTTTGCTCTAGAAACGTTCTCATTCATAAACTCTTCATGCTGGACAGAAACTGTGAGCTCTTAGAAACAAGTCTGTGTTTGGCAATCGTGAGAAAAAGTGAGACGGGTGTCTCCTCCAGAATTCATCCATTGAGTCGATGTCCTTGATCTCGCACTGTAGGTTTATATACGAGACGGAGCATCACAATGGAATTGCAGAGCTTTTAGAAATCTTAGGAAGGTGAGTGTGACCACTATCAGTGTTGCCATGACAAACCTGAGACGAGGTCTTTCTCTCTTTGCTGAACTTGTCCGTCACATGACTGGTCTCTCAATCTTCCCACAGCATAATTAATGGCTTTGCCCTGCCACTGAAAGAGGAGCACAAAATGTTCCTCATCAGAGTGCTACTGCCTTTACACAAAGTCAAGTCTCTCAGCGTCTATCACCCACAGGTACGCTTAAGGAGAACACTCTTTTGTTGAGAGAAATGATTGCTTTTGGTAGGGATTTGTGATTATGAGCTGTGGAGGCCACTGTATTCTCAGAGCATTCAATAATTGCATTAAAGCACAGTTAGTTGTGAAATGTAATTGGCTGAGTGGTGTTCCACATTGAGTGCAACACCACTGGGACGGTTCACTGTTATTATCATCCCGCTCATCTGTTTAGCTTCTTTTGGAGCTGCATTTGTGGGAGAAAAATATACAAGCGCACAATTATGCTGAATATGAGCATGACTGCAGCTGAAGAGCACTTTTGCGATCTCTCTGGAGACTTTTTTGACTCTTCTGGAATGATTATTCCTGATTTGATTGGAGGTGATATGTTTGATAAATCTCTATTTATTTAAGTGTCAGAACAAACACAAGTTTTACCGCATTAGCAGCGGTAACTACACTTCCAGTCAAACGTTTGGAAACGGTAAGATTTTTAATCATTTTTAAAGATGTTTCTTATTTTCATCAAGGCTGCATTTATTTGAACAAAAATACAGGAAAAAATTTAATATTGTGAAATATTATTCACAGCATTGTTACGCCAGTCTTCAGTATCACATGATCCTTCAGAAATCATAATAATATACTGATTTATTATCAGTGCTGGAAACTGTTGTGCTGCTTAATATTTTTTTTATTGGAACCTGTGATTTTTAAATGAATACAATTTTTTTTTAAAATTTTATTTATATATATATATTTATATATTTATTTATATA
>JAUMHR010000063.1:4143416-4161712 GCA_032361145.1 Enteromius fasciolatus | reverse complement strand
AGCTTTTTCCAGTTTAGACAGCTCTTAACATTTATTTTAATCTAGGACTAGTCTTAAACCCTGTTCGGGAAACTGTCCCAATAGAGTTTTAAAGAGAATGGGTCCGGGTGTGACAGCAAACAGTGATAATAGACAGATGCAGTGCAAACAACTTCTTGTACAAACTGGAGGAGTATTCTAGAGAAGCCTCCAGGCCCAATTCTGTAGTGTGTAAGTATTTGCAATCACAATGGTTGCGAAATAATATGATACAGCAAGAAATCTGAAAAATGGCCATGATTCAGTTCAAGTTGTTTTTGTATGATGCATATTATTATATACTTATTACGACCTATATTTATGTTTAAAGGTAAGCGCCCTCTAGCAGACATAAAAATAATGTCAGTGTCATCATGAAATGATGTATGTGTTTCGTTCAAAATGCGTGTTTCGTTTAAATGCAGTTTTGTGGACTTTTTAGACAGATCTCACGGTGATAAAAACACATTTTACTAGGCGTAATTTGTGCGAATGACTAAACTAACCCAACCCTAAACCTACCTGTTACAAAAAACATGCAAAATCATGAATTATAGGGTTTTATGAGCATTTTTGTTCTCTGGGTTCTGTCTCCTCTTATAAATCATTGCTCTACAAACTGAGCTAGACCAACCCTGAATTGTGAGGCAGATATGATAGTACAAAACATTAATATGCAAATGTCCTGTTGCAGATGGGGAGCATCTGTAGTATACGCTCTGTTGTGTCGTATTTTACCGCTATTGTACAAACAACCTATACAGGAGTTTTACACCCCTTAGTTAATCAGATCTCATTTCTCACTGGTTTTAGGAATACATTTTGGGTAGGATCAGGTTTAGGGGTAACAGTTGTAATCAGTCTATATTTTTGGACAGTAATGTTGATCCAGGATCGTGTCCTATTTGGCAAAAGTTTTCGATTTTATTAGGCATACTTAATATGCACATTCATGCGATCAGGTAGCCCGACAGAGATTCGTATCTGATTTAATCTGTCATGCTCTGATTCAACGGCACATTGATTTATGCTGAAGAAGGATGTGTGATCTGCCATAGTGAACATTTCAATTGTTAACAGCGGCTGTGTTTCCTCGGGTTGAGTTTATGACAGCAGTGAAACAGGTGTGACTGTCTCCATCCTCTAGCCTTTGTGGTTCACCTCACGGGGGTCCTCAACAAGACACCACAGTGCGTGGGCTCACTGCATGTGAAAACCAGAGCAATCTAATTTTATTCCAACCATGAAACCCTATATTCCCTCTCCAGAACCCCCGTGGCCGAGCTCAGTGCCATGGTGCCAGTGAAACATGCAGGTGTGGGTTTCCCTTCGGTTTTAACCCCAGGCGGGCCACATACACTGCCCAAGCCCAAGATCTCTCTGGGGAGCAGGTGGAGTGTAATAGAAAGCCGGCCGGACAGTGTCTGTAGGAGCTGAGGAATAAGTAACTAGATCCTTCAGCCTCAGTATCCACTCAGCCGCTTGCACTGCTAGAAAAACATTTTGCCAGGACAGACAAGCGAGGACGGATTATGTCCAGTGAGGCTCCAGAACGCTGGGTTAACTGAAACATAGGATCATTGGAAAAATATGCCTCTACCTACAGAATAGCCCCCCAAAAAATATATATATTTACTATACATAGTTTTCAGTATGTAGTTCACAGTTAAAATAAAGTAAACCACTGGGTGTATTACCAGTTTATATCTGTCTCAAACTACAAAATCACAAATTTATTTAAATGCAGTTTTGTAGCCAATCACAGGCATCTCTGTTGAATGCAATGGCCAATCAGAAGTGTTTTCTGTAGGTTAATCAGAAGAATCCCTTTTTGAACTAATTGTTGTTTTTGTAAGTTTACAGAGTTCGATTTATCCAAAACACAGTCTCACGACCAATTCGTACGTATTCATACGAGGTGCCTCACTCGTATGATTTTGTACAATTTGTCTAAAAACCTGTGACGGGTCGGTTTAGGGGCGGGGTTAGGTGTAGTTCATTCGTACAAATTCATACGAATTGGCAACTCGTAAAATCCGTACGATTTAGAGTAAATCGTATGAATTTGTACGAGTGAGGTCGTACACATTCGTACGAATTAGCCACCTCGTAAAATATGTACGAATTGCCGTGAGATCAGGTTGGATTTATCAGGATTTTATACTGTTTCAAGAGTGAAAAACATGTAAAAAGGTGGATCCACTGAATAATATTTAGCAGCTTCTACCAATAAAACACACTTTTTGATGTGTCCTTTTTTAAGGCACTGTTTTAAAAAATTTAGTTTTTGAATTAAATCTAAAAATACATTTTAAATATAAAAATATAAAAATTCAATGCATTATCATTTAAGTGTATTCAGTAGGTTGCTTCATATTTATAAGGTATTGCAGTATAACATAAAACAATTCAACAATAATGAAACTACATTTACTCATAATACTTAAGTACTTTTAAAAGCTAGTGCTTCTATACTTCACTTAAGTAAAAATTTGCGTCTTTGTCACCCTGATATTAATACATTTTGATGTTTGTGTCATATAATTTGGCTCCATATATTGCTTTTCTCACATAGTAAATGCCAGCTCTCCTGGCATGCATAAAATGCATTTGAATCTGTCAGCTCAGGTACTGTACTGTACATTAGTTTCTATTATTGTTACTGTATGTACGATACATACAACATATGACTGAATAAAAGGAATATGCCTGTTTTTGACAAAAGAAAAAGTTTTTTCTCAAAAGAAAGAAAGTCATTGACAGACCTTTTTTGGTGTGGCGATATTTTAGTATTATTTCTGTATATACTATGATATTTGAAGGGGTCATATGATGTTGCTAAAAAGAACATTATTTTGGTGTAATGCAATGTGCTTATGTGGTTAAAAAAAAACATTAGTTTCCACAAACTGTACATTTTTGTTTCTCCTCTAAGCCCCGCCTCCTGAAACGGGGCGATTTGTACAAAGCTTATTGTTTGACTTTCACAACGAAACACATCATCTCCAGAACATGGCACCTGCAGCAACACTACAGAGAATAATAGCTCCACTTCCTTTCTTTGCAAACATTTGGGAAGTGTTTGAAAATAAACCCACTATGTGATGTATAAGAGTGGGGGCGTGGACAAGTCATAATTTTTATAAAGAATATCTCTTTGGTTTTGAGTCTTTAGTCTGTGAAACTTTAAGTGCGTCAAGAGCTTGTAACACCATAAAGAGAAATATAGTAATAGAAATTGCATCATATGACCCCTTTAATATTAGCTTTTATTTTTATATTCTCTTAACATATTTTAATTAAGTTGCCCAAACAACATTTATGTTTTTAATATCTTTTCATTCATGCTTATATTTTATGACTTATTTCTTTTAATAACATTTGTGGAACTATTCAGTGTACCAATGTACCGTGGCTAGTAGCTTTAAAATGTTCAGCAGGCACTGATAGTGTTGAGGAACGGCCAGCAACTGATATCAATTCTGATTTCTTATTTTACGTTGTGGCAGTAGTCGCTGGCACAGACTCGAGCGCTGTCAGTCCGTCTGTATCAGTTTTGCATCGCAGTGACTTGTTTCCAGGTTTGAAGCTCTCAGCTGGAAGCTTCTTCCAGGAGATACTGGCCCCACTGACCTGCACTATAATTCATCTTTGCAGACATGCACTGATCAGGTTTTCCCCCCGATCTTCAACGGCAAGCACAACTGACATGTCTTCAGGCTCGATTAGACGCTCAGAAGAAGCACTATGGGCACTGACCTTTGACCCCAGCACGCGTGTAAGACACAAACTCTTGCGCCCAACAACTGAGACGCAGATTTGTCACATTCTCTAAGCAGACAGGAATTTCACAGCTGAATACTCAAGAGACAGATCAGTCGCAACGGTACCATCAAAGGCCTCTGATGCTTAGTTTTATGTAATCTGCTCACCAGGATCCTGTTGCAGCACAGTTGGCAGAAACTGTTTGAGGAAGTTAACAGGCTGTGTGGCCAATTCGTATAATTAACTTGCTCCAACATTATCTTTTGTAAATACTCAGTGTTTTTACTTGTGATATATTGAGTTTCACTGCTATACATGCTAAACAGATATTTTAAACTGTTGCTGTTATTTCATAGTAATTTTACAGTAATAGTTCAGTGTTTCCTGTAAAATCAATCCAGTAGCACTTCATTTTACTATCCTGTTCTTCATGTACATACTATGTATTTTGATTATAATAACTAGGTGCTAACCATTAACATTAACCCATTTAGTTACCTTATATTACCCATTCCTTACATTGTGCATGCACAGAGGATAAAAAACCAACAAGCATTCTCATAAAGTGAAATATAATGAATAGCAAACCTCAGTGCCTGATTGCTTATGATCTGAATGTATATTCTAAACTATATAGGCTAATAAATATACCCTGGGTGTATCTCATTGCAACTATTTAATCACCCAACTATATATTTTCATATAATACATGCAATAGGCTTATATAGCAAATATTGGCTCTGCGATTTCTCAAAATTCATCAAACATATGAAAGTGGTTAGAATTACATGATATCTATGCCCTTTAATAATGTATGCTCAGGCATTGCATTTAAATATGTGGAAAAGTTATTTAGAATTCATAAAATATTAAACCTTTTTGTTTTATATTTGGAAGTTATTATGTGTATACTGGATTACTGTAAAAACATTCAAAGGATGTGTTGCAACCAGCACTCAAAAACATACAATAATATAATAATTGTATGAAATATATTTACCTTGGGCTTCACAGTTGTGTTGAAATAGCACACAGCAGACACAGAGCAGCAGAACTACAGGGAGTTTCATGGTGCAGGGCAATCTGCAAACACATTAGCATTCAGGACATTTTTAGAAACCTTTGGACAGTTTGCTGTTAACATACTACTGAATATAAGTATAAAGCAAGAAATGAGGCACTTAAATCAAGACATGCTTGCATAGCCTCCAACATGAGTCACAACATCCCAGGATGAAGATCTCTGAGCACTTTCACTCCCCCTAAACCTCTAACCTGACTATGGACCAGCCGACAGACACGCTTAATAATTCAACCTAACACTTAATAATTAAAAGCACTGCGTGAATCTTTCATGACGGACATTTACAAGACCACATCACTCCTTCACTACCTTGTTTGTCTACGTACACATCCTGCAACTCTGCTGAGACGAGCGCTGACAGAAAAAGTGTTATGTTGTGTCTGTTTGCTGCTCTTGTGCCTAACCTGCTCTCTGTTAAGCAGTATTTTTTAATACATTTATATCGTTTAAAGTAAAATAGCAACACAATAACAACACATTGCAGCCTCACCTCTTTTGAGCTCAGCACTGATTTAGTTGCTGGCCCTTTAAATAGAGATGAAATGGTATGAACATTTCATATCATGATTATAGTGACCTAAATGATCACAGATATCAGTATTATCACATTTTGCTAACAAATTGGAAAAAATCAACAAACAACAAATTTTTCATTGTCTTAAAAATAGCAAAAAGGGCCTTTGGTTAAAAACAACCGTCATTGGTATTTTACAGTGCCTTGCAAAAGTACTTATGCAATGGAATAATACATTTATTATTTTTAATACATTTGCAAAAAAAAATTTATCATACAGTTCTGATGAATGTTGTGTAGATTGATATGGGAAAAGAGTAATTCAAAGCAGTTTAACATAAGGCAGCAACATAGCAAAATGTGGGGGGAAAAAATGAAGGGGTGTGAATACTTTCGCAAGGCACTGTAAATGGGATCTTGAAATTATTTTTAATGTATTATTACAGATGTGTTTTTACTGCAATATATTACAGTAAAAGAAAGAATTAAAAATCCCAGCGAGCAAGCAATTGAGATATTTTCTCATGTAAGATTTGCAAATGACATCACTGACATCATCTAGATGATGAACAGCGAGAATTCTTCTGTGTGTTCTCCATCTGTAGATGGTGCAACTGGCCTCACTTTTTTTTGATGCTTACCATTGTAGATTAATGGAGCGCTCTTGCAACCACTAATGGGAATGAATTTGGGGAAAAGCTTTAAACAGAAAGGCCGAGAAGAGGTCCATTTCCATGAAGAAGGCTCTCGAGCATGTCACAATAGGAAGCATCCACCTACAATCCTTGATGCTAGAGATGCCATGTCAATTATCACTTATGCTCTCTGGCTGGTCTCATGTGCAGACACCTGCCAGTGAAAGCAAGCACGCAGGCTATATTTGAACATTACTTTATTTCCCGAGCAGCTCACTCTGTGATTGTCAAAGGTGCTATTTCCATCCGTGTTTAATTATTATGTGTCACATCAGATGTGAAAAATACAGTCAGGGGCCTTTTATGCCATTTGACACATTGGCAATTATACAGGGAAATTGTCATCATTTTTCATGGTCCATCTTTCACAAATCATCAAAGTTCAATGAATCATCCACAGCGATTCATTATAATTAATATAAATTTAAATGTTGCCCACAGGCCTGCAACTGAAAGCGCTTTCACACTAAATATGAAGCTAGAAATCAAAACTATTATATTATATATGAATTATATATATAGCCTATTATTATATATTCAATATTATATATGAATTATTAGCTTCTCATTCGAATTTCAGCAATAGAAATAAACAGGGCGTTTAAAGGGGTCACGACATGACTTATAAGAGCATATAAGAGGTCTTTGTACCATTAAAACATCCAGCAAACAGTTCAATACTGTACCGACCCTTAAAAGTACTGGAATCTGTTTTGTGTTTTTGAAATACACTGATAAACACCAAATGCAGCTGATGATGAGAAAGTCACACGATGAACCAAAGCCCATCACAAGAACATGTATAGAAGAGTCATTCACACAAACACTAAACACCATCATTCAACTCAAACATGCAATCAACATTCATTTAACAACATTACATGTTACATACAACCCTAAAAAACATAACTGATAAGAAAAAAACTAAGAAGAAACATAGTTATGTCAAAAGATGACAGCGGGTCAGAATGAGGGAGGAAATTAATAATTGTCGCTTGTTTTTGGTGCAAAAAAACTATTAACATTGTAAGTAAACTAAAAAAAAATCCCTGTCATGTATTTAATCAAAGCGAGGTTAAATGCATAAAGCGTATGCATATTATTAACACATACTTAATTACATGTTTGCATAATATTCAGTGTTTGTATTCGCCTAGGCTTAGTTTTTTTCTAATGAATAATCAGTCAGTTTTATTCCCCTGGTGGAGCTGCTATTAACTATTAACACATCTCCACTGAAATAACATCTAAATACACAAAGGTGTCTGAGGTGTGACAGCTGTGTTCCTCTGATGAGGATTTTTCTCTTTCAAATTGATGTTAAAGCAATAAAAAAAAATTAAAATTAAAAATTGGCAGATTTGTGTGGATCATAATTTACTTCCACTCCAATGAGCTCTTAAAGTTCAGACTGCAAAACCATCCAGACATGATTGATTAATGGAGGGTTTTTACAATGGGAATTAATTTGGGAATAGATGTATATGGGAAAGTGTAAAATAGCATGTTTGAATAGTCACAATAATACAACATCTCTGATCCCCAAAATAAAACAAACAACTGTTATTGAGCGTGTTATAACTGAACACAACACAGCAGTGAAGGGCATGATCTGATGTTTTATAGTCTTATTCTGAAGACATTAAGAACAGTCATTAAGTGAGAAGACGCTGCATAAAGATTAAGTATTTTCCATAGAATGCTAACTAAGTTTGACACCATTTTTTTTATTTTGACAAATTTTCGAGTCATGCAAATGTACCTCTTAGATGCTGCACATTAAAAAGCACATTTTCGAAAGGTGTAATATATATATCCTTGCAGATTTTGTGCCTACACTGTATGAAACACTTCTCTGAAAAGTCTTCAAGCAATAAAAAAAAGTAGTGACAGACTTCTGAACTTGGATGTACACCGAAGCACAAAATACACTTTCATTCAAAACACATGAAAAAACTCAAAGTAACCCACAAAAAATCTTATTTTAGCATTTCCATCTCAGATGATGTGTGAGCACGAACACGTTCCTGCTGCTGCATGAATAGTCAAGATTATAAATCACAAGTTTAAGGGCTCGAGCTCGTCCAGAGCTTATTTCTGAAATTGCATCACAAGGATACTCATTTTTAAAAGGTTACAGAGTTCATAAGCTACTGCACAACCCAGTGGGCATTATTTTAAATGCCACTTAACAACTGAACTCTTTTAAACGCATAAATCGATGTGACACACCTGAGCTGTTGGTGGCCCCTCCAGCAGAGCGTCGCAAACCTCAGGTGCTGATGAAACGGGACTCACATATCACACATACAGCATTCGGAAGTTAGGTAAAAGGAAACCAAGCAACATTCAGTCCCGCGTATATGCACACCCTCAAGATCAGCCCGCTAGTGAGACACGTTTTGTTGATAGAAATGCTTGTTTGTAGGTTCCACCTCCCCACTCAACAAGCCAACCTGCCCAAGGACTGGCTCTTAAAGAGACAGGCTTCCCTCACTACCACCATCTCACACAGCTCAGAGAACAACCCATCATGCTAGAGCGAGTGCAAGATATGCTACAGACATCACATGCTTGTTTGTTTTTCTCAAACCCTCAGCCGCTTTTCTGGTATTTCACCAAGGCGTGACAAGTCTAGTTGTTTCAGACCCATCTGATTAAGAGTGCATTGTGTGTGTTTTGCCATCTTGTTATCAGAGAAGTGCTGTAGTGGTAATGCAAGGCTTTTTGCTGTTGCTGTAGCGACAGACAAGGCTCCTGATGTTGGGGGCTGATGTGCCCACACGTTCCTCTGCAGGCGATAGTGTGGAGAGGATCAGTTTTCAGCAGATTATCTCAACAATATCAGGCCTGTGGAGCATTTGGAAACAGGCATCTACATGTCCACGCCGCTGTGATGGGAGACCGCGTTCGCACATATATATGCACACACTCGCTCGCTGCCGTACAAATATATTACTATAAATGAGGGCGTATGTAAAGACAGGCATGTAGCAGCCGCTGGGGGTTTCTCTTTAGAAAGCTGAATCACTACTACTACTTTATCAGGCTCCTGAGGGCTGAGGAACAGATGAATAGGAAAGCACTCAAACATCATTGGTTTTGGATGTTTATATTGAGATAATGGCATGCCCATTATTCCAGCCATTCAGCTTCTCGGTTTTAAGCACACTTGTGTACGTCTGTCCTGCTGTGGCCTGATTATGTTTGTGCTGAAAACGGCAGTACAGTAATTATTGTGTTCCTATCTGCTACTCTGCCGCGACTGCTTGCTGCTCTAGCTTCGCATCATTATCCTCCGCAGTCGCAACAATTACAGCAATTGTGAAAATTGGCTTTCATTTGAATATCACACGTGGTATCTGTTTTAACGTGTTCATCTTACGCTCTGAAAAACAAAGGTTCAAAAAGGGGCTTTAAATGCGCCGCCACAAAAGGAGCTTTCGGTAAACAGTTCTTAGAAAATTTTAATTACCTAAATAACCTTTTACTACTATATAGAAACATGCTCTGGAAAGGTTTTACACTCTTTCAAAATAAAGATGTTTTATTGGCATCGATACTTTCTACAGCCATAGAAATTATAAATGAAAATAAAGTGAAAAATATTCAACAAATTTCAAAGATCACACTAAGATTTTTTTTTTTACATTTTTAAACAAATTACAATATATATATATATATATATATATATATATATATATGTGTGTGTGTGTGTGTGTGTGTGTGTGAAATGACAATTAGAAAGAAAAAATCTAACATACTTAAGGGCTCTTGCATCTGAAATCTTAGCATATGCTTTTAAATTCCCCAAAATATTTTATTTTTATTTTTGTTTGCAAAATAAAAGTTCTTTATTGGCATCAGTGGTTCTATGAAGAACCTTCAACATACACATTTTCTTTGCAAAAAAGGTTCTTTATATTAGTCAAATATTCTGGTAACACTTTAAGGTTCATCAGTTAACATTAGTTAACTGCATTAGTTAATATGAACTACGATTGAACAATACTTCTAAAGCATTGCAGCATTTGCATTATTGAAATCACAAGTTGTGCTTGTTAATATTAATGCTTGAACTGATTAGTGCTGTGGTGTTGAACATGAACTAACAATGAACGGCTGTATTTTTACTAAATATGCTGATCATTGTTTGTTTATGTTAGTTAATACACTGACACCTTATTGATGTTATCTTATAAAGTGTTATCAGTGTTCTTAGTTATTAAAAAATGGTTCTTTGAAGAACCCAAAATAGTTTGTTCTAGGACATCAAACAACCTTTTTTGAACCTTTAATTTTAAGAGTGTTTCCTTTCCTTTTCAAAGAAATGCAGAGTTTCGAGAAGTTTCGTTCTGTTTATCTGTGTTTCTTTCCTGGGTAGATAATCATTTATATTGTTTATTTTGCATGTTATTTTTTAAATATTAAAATACGTATTTTTAAAGTAATAGCATTCAGAACAGATTCAAGTTTCAAGATTTCAATTTGTTTCCCAGAATATCACCCGCCCCCCCGATTTGTGCTCTCGTTGTTCTCAAATGTCCTCATCATGTGACATGTTATCTTTTTACTGTAAAACCTCCATTTACAAGCAACAAACATGCCACCACTTCCTCCTCCATCCCCCCCAGAAAACACTTCAGAATAATTCTTTCTCCTAGCTTTTCCAGAGTAATCCCAGCAAGAGTGAGATGGGAACTCTGACAGTCACATTTTTTTTGTTTTGCAAAATAACAGAGACGTTAAAAACCTACAGCATCGATATCAGCATTTTCGAGCTACAATAATAAATCATGCAATTTAAACCATTACAATGGCATCATCACAGTTCTTTGGAAATATGACGATGTAAAAATTGTACTTTACTGTTTTTGTGCCAACAAACAACTGTGCTGGATCCTGTCCTCTGACTCAGACGCTACGAAGGCATGAATAGAAGCTAAGTGGGTGTTTAACAGTCAGAGCTTAAAGCAGGGCAGCTTGAATGATACGTATATTTGTCCTTCCCAGAAAATGGACTCACACACTCAGCCGCTGTTAATGCTGCACCTTTGATATCTGTGCTGTTCGTATGAAGATCGCATCCACTTTAATATACTAGCATGAAGTGGAGGATAAAAAGCATCTTCAAAGGACCATGTTAAATGGGCTTCAAATACAACTCATCTCTTTACACGGCATCTATCACCGACCACTCGCATTTCAAGCAAAGTGGATGAATATCACAGTATAATCCTGGTTTGTGTGTCCGTGGTGGTCACTGTTACTATAGCAACTGAGAGAAGATGACTTCTGTATGTAGACAGTAGAATGAGATTAACTAGTGCAACAGAGCGCCTGCTGGAGCTTTCTTCATATCATTTCCAACATATGGGCTTCAGTGCTTTGTATATGGCATGATTCAGATGGCAATTTTTCATCCATGAAACAAGAATGTGTTTTGACATAAAATGCATATCTATCTATCTATCTTATCTCAACTAATTAATTAAATATTTACCAGGAAAAAGTAACCTCATTGCACAATGTAAAAATTTCCATCAAGCATTAGAAAAAGAGCACTTATAAAGCTTTAAATAAACCTCAGTAACTGACTATAACTATATAATATCTAAGAACACAGTTGTGCACGGAAAAGACTCTGAACTCCAAAAAATAATGGTGTTTTCTTGGCATTGATTGTGTTTTAAGAACTGTTTGCTAAAAAGTTCTTTGAAGACCCCAAAATGGTTCCTCAGTGACATCACCAGAAAATTCCCTTTTGGAATCATTATTTTTAAGAAACCTTTGTGATGGAAAAAAGTATATTTCCGTGTTTTTGTAAACAAATGCAAAGTTTCTGGGGGAAGCAGTTTTGCAAAAGAACAGCGCTTTACAAGTGAGCACAATGCTTTTGCAAGCGACCGTTAAAGTTGTGTTGGAAACTGTCTAGCTTAACTGGCTCTCTGATATAATCAAAATATCTTAACTTTTGTTCCAAAGATAAACAAAGGTCTTACAAATTTGGAACGACACGAGGGTCAGTAATTAATGACAGCATTTTCATTTTTGGGTGAACTAACCGCTTACGTTAAATTTACAGTTAAATACCGTAATTTCATGAACTGATATAATGTTAATATACCAACCTATTAAAGCACTGAAATCTGTTTTGCAGCTTTGAAATACACTGATAAACACCAAATGCAGGTGATGATGAGAAAGTCACACCATGAACCAAAGCCCATCACAAGCAGCTTTTAAATATGAACATATATAGAAGGAGCTCAGAGTCATTCACACAAACACTAAACACCATCACGATGAGACTAACCTATCTATCTATCTAGATGATTTTGTCTGCCTCACACTTGCTCTTGCTACTCTGTCCATGTGTTATAACAGGCTCTGCTCTTATATTAGACGGCTCCTCAAATGCCAGAGAAAGTAGATTATGGAGTCATTTTATTAGGAAGGGATGGTATTTATGAACTCCATTTACAACCCAGTGATGTTTCCCACACCATACAGAGCAATAATAATACATAATATATGTAAGCTTTCCAGTGAGATGCTACACAAGTCTCCATGTAAAAAAAATGCATTTGAATCAATAAACCGAACACTTATTCTGGCTAGCTTAACTAATTCATTTAGAAATGTGGCAGGAATAAGTAACCTCATTGCACAAACAGTGAAAAGGGTTTCAATCAAGCATTAGAAAAGGAGCGCTTTAAACAAACCTCAGTAGCTGTCACGTATTTAATATCTTCAGGCCTTAAGTGTAAAAAAAAACACATTCCCACATGAACGTTTTTCACCTACCCTCTTATAGGCTGAGCCTGGTGTTCCTTCCTGTGTGAATATCAGGTTAAGTCAGAATCCACTGAGCGGCGGCTCTATGTGTTGATCTTACAGTGGTGTTGTTTTCTGCCTATGAGACGTGTCCCCTGTCCTCAGCTAATGTATGCTGGGCATCTGTCTTTGAAGTTATTTCAGCATGTGTCTAAGTTGCAGACAGCATGAAGAAGGGGCTTCTTGACCTTCCCTTCACCCTAAACCTCCCTCTCGGATGGAGAATAAGGAGGCGCACGTGTCCACGCACTTCACAGCCTCTCACCCTGCCCCGCAGCTCTGACTCGTGGGGCTGCTCACACCCCTGAGGGCTTCACTTCAGGCACACGCTCATACTCCGTCACCAAACGGGGGTTAAGTGAACCCCTTGATAAGATAGCCTCTGCTCTACTTAGGCAACCAAGAGGGCTATTTCTGCTCTGAGAAAGATACGTTTATTGTAGATGTAGATAACTTTTTTTTACCCTTCTGGTACATCCTTTCTTGTCATCCTTCAGTGGACAAATTCAATTTATCTTGATTGTTGTTGAAGTTGAAAAATTGATTTTCCTCTCTAGGGGTGCTGTAGTTGTCTTACACCATCCAGAGTCCAGCTCAATCTTCTATAGTCCCTTAGTGCTGCAAAGTATTTCCCTCACTGGCCTCAAGGTCTTCAAAGACTCAATTTACAAAATGAGAGCGAGCTTGACGATTAATTTCGATCTCCAAGGCTCTTTTGTGAGTCCACAGTGAGAGGTTCTCTGGTCTTGACATCCCGGGTCCTTTTTTATTATGAAGACCCAAGGTCTTAGAGCCCTCCTAATCTGCTTGACATCTGACTGTGTGCTGAGCCCCAGTCCTTTTGTAAGCTCTATTTGATAAGTGGAAGCGCTACAGCTAGATTGGGCGAAATGAAACCTGACACAGACTTTTAGAGCAGCTGGACCTACACCCAGCTGACCCACAACACATAGGTGCAGAAGTAGTCTGAATTGAAAGTAGTACTTCATTTTTAAATCAAGTTTTGCACGTGTATGAATTTAACTATAGCCCTGTTAAAAAAAATCTGTAAAATTCATGGTAAAAAAAATGACAGCTGTGGTTGCCGGAATTAGACTGTAAAAAAATGTAAATTAAATTTACAGTTAAATACCATGATTTCATGCAACACAACCCTAAGAAGCATTGTTTGTTGAAGAAAAAACATTTAAAAAAAAAGGCAATGCAGGGAATTCTGAGAATGTCAGAAATGTACTTTAAACCAATGAACAGCTTTTTACCGTAGCATTTCTTTGACAGTTTTTTATCATTAATAGCACAGTCATTTTTTACTGTGTACATTAACTGTGTAAAAACTAGGCACTAACCCTAAACCTAACATTAAATACACTGTAAGTGCATTTACAATTAATACTTAAATTATTTACAACAATTACCTCAGAGTAACTGCACATTGCATCAGTGACACGTGGAAACTGAAGTCTTTTATGCTGGCTGTATTAAAAACTGAGGAGTGTCATTTTGCGGAAGCTTGTAAAGAACAGTTCTTGTCTGTTGCACGTAAGTGAGGGCAAAACGACAACCAGTGCACGCAACATGGTTGCCGCAATTCGACTTACGAACACATGAACTGTGTTGCTCACGTGCTGCAGAGAAGTGTCACAGTGAGTCTTGCTGACAGCGGCTTTGTGAAGGCTTTGGTCAAGGCGGCGCGGCAACACATAGCAGGAGTAGAGCTGAATCGCCAGTGCCGCGCGCGATAGATTCGGTGCAGAGTCTATTTTTGCTGCTTCGCTTAAGCTGAATTAAAGTGACAGTACATTGTTCTTGATCTAAATTCAGGTGTAGTTGCCAATAGTGATTAATCCTGATTAATCAACTGAAAATCCTGATTAATTTGATTACAAAATTTTAATCATTTGACAGCCCTAATATGTATATTTCATATTTACATTTTTTGTTGTTGTTGTTTTTTTTACATTTGATCAGGGGCCTGTTCCATAAAACAATTTTACTAAATAAGCCAGGCTTATGGCAGTTAGTCTGACTTATTGCCAGTTCATTTGTATTAAAATAAGTCAAACTATCTGCCATTTGGTAAACTTGTTTTATGGAACAGGCCCCTGCTCTTGCTTTCCCTGGGAAATAAACCCATGATCTTAGCGTTGTTAGAGCCATGCTATACAATTTGGGCTACAGGTAAGCTAACATTTTAAGCACACATATTTTAAAACAAAGCACTGTCCTTTAAAGTTATTTACAATTTTCACAGGTTTTCCACACACCTGCCTATTATTTTCAAGCAATTCTGAAGTCATGCACTTACAGGTACATAACACTTACTGTATACAATACAGATTGCATCAAAGCAGCTTCACTGATATAAATAAGAAAATAGCAATCAATCATGGAAACTCATCTATGGACACAATTCATATTCTGCAGCTCTATGATACATTATTTAGTTAAGTCAGTTCAGATGAAAAACAGTGTTTATCATTTGATGTCAAATCAGCTGTAAACATTTCTTAAAAAGGCAACAATGTAGTTATTCAATTCAAATTTGTTTATTGGTCATTAAGCCAGTAACATTCAGTTCATGGTTTGTTCTCATCTGATGTTTATCATGTCAATGAGTTTCTAAAAGTAAGTTTCAAACCCCAACTAAGCAAGACATTAGTGATAAGGAAAATAAACTCCATTTGACCAGGCTCAGTTGGGGGAACAAATCTCCTCTGGCTTAAGTGAACAAACACGGTGAGCTATTGATCGAGGTATGTCATACCGGCATTAGATTAAGAAAGAAAGAGTTGTAGAAGACCTTTTTCAGTACAGACTGGTACAGGTTTGTTTGATTAGTGCTGGAGCTAAACTCAGCAGGACAGAGAGCTTCCAGAAGCAGGGTTGAAGACCTCTGACATAAAGTGTCCTGGATTTTGGAAGTTACTAAAAACAGAGGTGCCCTGGAGGTCTGCTATCCAGCAGACATGGGCTCGAGGTCTATTCAAACACACCTGAACCAGTCTAATCAAGGCTATCAGGATGACTAGAAACGTCTAGGCAGGTGTTGGAAAAGTAGTAAAGTAGCCCTTCAAGAGCAGGACTGGATGCCCCTGTACTAAAGTAACAAAAGTTTTCTTTGGCACTTTAAAGATATTTGTTTTGTAAGAAGATCTTGCACAGATCATTAGCACCCTTTCTCCACTGTGCAACACGTTTGCGGTGAGAATTAACTTTCCATAGCTGGGATGCTCCCCTCCTGTCACTCATTTCTCCATAGGGATTGGTGCAGTTACTGTGCCATGGTCAGATGACTTCTTCTCATTTCTGCATCGTAATAGGACCATGTCCCAAGGGACGTGGCCCCATTGTTGTAAGCTAATCTTGGAGCTTATTGTTACAGTACATTAAATGGAGAAGCAAGTTGGGAGATTGTGTGGTCTGGAAAGAAGGTGGCTTGGGCTAATTTTGACCAGGATGGGTGGTGACTCTGAAATAGCTGGCGGTTGAGGGGTTGAGAGGTTGCACATTTAGATGTACAGTGCAGCTGTGGGATGCCTTCTTCTCTAACTGCTAGTAATCTGTACACAATGCACGGTTGATAGTGATCCATCAGGAGGCTAAGACCTTGATGGCTTTAGTATTGAATGACTCTCAGAAATGGTACTGAGGTACTTCTCTAGCCACCTGGCACTAAATGCATGCCTGTTTATGCTGGGATGAGAGTGGAGATGAACGGCCTGCACAAAGAACAACACGCATTCCACACTAGAGTCAGCCTTGACCCCGGAGCAGCTGAGGCTAGAGAAGAAAACAAAGACCAGTGGGCATTTGAAACCTTGAAGTCCATAGATGACAAGAATACACACACCCTTTTTTGTGGCCTGTTATGTGTGTGCCAAGCACTTTCGTGCTGCTTGTCCTGAATTCAGATGGCCTCCAAACACGCAAAGTATTGTAGATGCATGTGATGCTCTCCTAAAAGTGGTTCTTTTTATTTAATCATTAGCAAATGAATGGGTACAATGCAATAAAGTTTGATATTTTTGTTTCAATGGGTTTTCCAACAGTGCATCACAGAATGTCAAGTTTCAGATGAGTGAGCGATACATAGTAGGTGCTCCATTGGAATGCATTCAGGATGGATTACACTACACATGTCATGTGGTCATTCACATCTCCATATGTGGTTTCAGTCATCCACTCTCTTACTGTAGTGTTAAAACGTAGGTTATTATCAATATCTGAGTGAGAAATGTAGCTAGCTGGCCTGCTAACATCTGCAATCTCTGAAATTTACACAGGAATGCTGTGAGCTATTGTAAGACTGTGTTATGAATTTTTGGCGATAAATTAAAGAATATGATTTGTAACATTCAGTGTGTGTCACTTTGGTTGAGATAATGGTGGCAAACAAACTCCCGAAATAGCTTCTGCAAAAGAACAATGTTTTTATTATACCCACAATAATTAACCAACAATGGGGAGAAAGGAAACGAAAATAAATGAATATTTACAGGAATCTAATGTAACAAAAAAAAGAATAAATAAACCCAGAATAAAGAGGAAGATAAGCAGCGCCAAATAAATGAAAAGAATATAACCCAACCCAACTATCTAATTGAAAAAAAAATCTAACCCTCTCTTAAAAAAAAAAGGTCTTCAGCGTTTACACGCCCTAACTAAACTATGCTTACTATACAAACAAAAATACAAAAGAGGCACTCACTTCTGATCTAGTTGGTCTAGACAATATTGTATCTAAGTGTTGCACCGTGTAGGTCATGTGACATCTACCTTAACCTCTTTTCCAAGGGTATGAGAAAGTCGTGAACAGGTAAAATGAGAAAAGCGAGAGTTAACAAGAAGGGCTGAAAAATCGAAGGGCTCGGGAGCTCGAGAATCAAAGACCAAAAACGGTTTCGGAATGTTTTTAGGATGTATATATTTGTACTTGATGAATGTTCTAATAGTGTTGATAGAAAACATTCATAAAACATATTTTTTATGAAATTTAGGTAGCAAGAACATTGAAAGGTTTTTGGAACATTCCAAATAACGTTTCCACAACCAAACCAGGAAAACATTCTCAGAACATAAATTTGTTAGCTGGGGTATACACAAATTCCAATTATACTTAAGGCCTGTTCACATCGGGACGAATATCGCGCGTGAATATCGCCAACGTTTAACGCGCTGTGACTAAACAAAGGGCGCCAATGTGAGTGTACACACCGACGCGAAAAACACCAGGCGTAAAAGCGCAATTTTTTAAAAAACGCCTTGGACTCGTTTTTTTATTTGACGCGCCACGTTAAAAACTGGCAGACCAGTGAGATTAGTGCTTTTGTTCACGTGACCGGAGCTGCTGAAGTTACAGTAAAACACGACTTGGTGGCGCTCA
>JAUMHR010000063.1:4074299-4101550 GCA_032361145.1 Enteromius fasciolatus | reverse complement strand
TTTTGAGGAAGAGCTAATCTCTGGCTTTGCAAATGTTGCCCGGTTTATTGACATCAAACTCGTAGAGTTTAATTTAAGTGTCTATAAGTGCAGGTGTCTATAATAGTGCAGCAGAAAACACACGGTTCATTTTCTCCATAGAGAAACTGATTTTCAATAAAACCTTATACACCTTTAACGACAGACCTGTTGAGAGCTTTGAAGTCGATAATAGATTGTATATGCATTATGGGCACTCCATATCATAAAATATAAAGTTAAAGTAAAAGTCATGTGGTGCAGCCAACATGCACGAAAACATGAAGTAAGAAATTTCATATCTGCAAAAATGTATCTGCAGATCCTCATGACTGTTTCTTAGTCTTAACGTTTCAAAAAGTCACATTTGGTTATTTAAGAATAGTAAAAAGCAACATTTGGTGTGATAATTCAAAAATATGTTAATATTTATGAATTGATAATGTATGGCATTCGTAAAAAATGTATTGAATTTTATTACTTTTTTTTTTTTTTACATACATTAAGTCTTGTTCATTTAAACCTTCATGCGTTTTAAACATAGAATGTAAAAAAGATGGACGACGCGACTACACTTCCTTCCACTATAGAAATTTAACCCAAAACACGCTCAGTATGGCTGCTGACGTCATTTGGAGTCTGCGCAGTAGAGATCGTGAGGTGGAGCCGTGGAACCAAAGTCCCGCCCAAACTCTTGCAGAACTAATCACAAGCTCACAATCATGACTCCACACCCCGTCAAATAACTAGTTTAAAGCAAACCTTTTAAAAAAACAAACACTCGAACGTACATTGGCATGATAATGACAACCTACAATGGTATACACTACATTTGTAAAAAAAAAAAAAAAATTTAAATGTAATTGAATTATTTAGTTTGTCTCACGTCCCATTAGATTACATGGAGAGGGCGGTGTTTATGACCTATACTGCAGCCAGTCACCTGACGTGAAGGCTTCGCTGTTCAAGACTTGTGCGGCACTCCTAGTTTTAAACAATTCAAGTGCTATTATTAGTGTTTGCTGTGCAGCAAACTTTCTCTCTCGAACAGACTGTGCAGGGCCGGATGGTCAGATCTATCCATTTTGTTCTTGCAAGTTAAAAAAGTCTTCCAGTTGATTACTTCTCTTAAATATGTCACCTTTGCCCTTTAGTTCATATCATTACTGCAAATCGGATTTGTCAAGGATTCTCTAACAGCTCCACTTCATTACGGTGAGATTGTGGACTTTAGCAAGTGAGATTGCTTGCTTATTTCTCTCCGACGTCTCTTCAGATACTGCATTAGCTAAAGGCAGGCAGCGAGAAAGAAGAGTTGAAAGATGAAAGGCGTGAACCCTTGGCACCATAATGCAGGATGATCATTGCATTCTGAATTTGCTCTGCGCCTTAAATGTTCTGGGCGTTTTTCTTTTTGCAAGAAGCAGCTGCATGTCCATATTGTGAAGGGTTAGAAGCGACCTTGAATCTCAACTGATCCATTCAATTTCCATATGGGTTTTCTTGATGCGAAATGGCGTGGTTGCTGTGATGCAGAGGCGTGACACAATCACAATAAGTCCACCTCTCGATGCAGGCGTTATTAGATGTTCCCTTCATCTGCCGCCCAAATGTCTTGCTGTCGCTTCGGCATTCATTGTTCATGTAATCTAACACATCTCTAGCAGGGCTTTCAAAGCTAGCCTCATCCACAGCTGCCTGAAGCAAAATCTACACATTACCGTTTCCATGTTTTGAGCTCTTGATTAAGAGAATACCAGGGTTGTTGATGGATGAAATCAATTGGATTAGTGTTTTTAGTTAAACATGATATGGCAGTTAATGAATCAAGTTAATTATGACTACACACGTTTATCTACACATGGCTTAAACCCTTGATAGTACATATTAGAGAAAGTTGCTTTATAAATATATATATTCTTTGTGTTATTTACAGATGCCTTTTATCAAATATGATTTACAAATGCCTATTACAGGCCTTCATTAGTTTATCAGTTTGGTAGTGGTCCTAAGTTGGTCCAGTAGTTAGACATTTTTTATAGTAGAATTTATGCATGTATTGGGGGCATGGATAATTGAATAAATGACTTGCTTTCTCCGAGTAATCACAGTAAATTAGCTCAGCCCTAGAACATACTTTTCCATTGGTTTGTTAATAGTGCTAGAGAAGTTCCCATCGAGTTACATCCTGCTGTGCAATACATACTGGCAAGTTTTATGCCTTAATCTGATTCCAGTGCTTTCATGCTAGTCAAAAGCCAGACACCATTAGCCAAAGTGCAAGCCTGCCCAGCATGGGCGTCTGGTCTTCAAGAGACAAATGGGAAAAGTTTTGAAAGGCCTTTTGAGTAGCTTTTACAGCTCTTGAGTAACTTGAGATTTCTTCAGCTAGTGCTAGGTCATGTGTGGCTGGACTAAATCTCGGCCTTTTGTTTGTTTCGTACATTCTTGATTAAAGCGGTGCACCTCTGCGCATCTTCATTGACATCAATCACGCTGAGGGGCCTGGGAAACCGGCTGTTGTCTTTGAGACTTTCACTTGCGACGTCTGCTTAGTGTTTCTCCTTATCTTGTTTTCCGATGGAACGGTCCGGGAATACAGAACAGCGGTCTTGCTTTGCTAAAACAGCCATGTAATTGATTTAGTTGAGCTTTTATTGCACTTGCAGTATTTTGTTCAATGTGGTCAGGCGGATTCTCGGCTCTAAGTGGATTAGATTACATTCACTGATCGTTATTGTAATTTCATGCATAATTAAAAGAATTAACCTTTTAAAGCTTGTTAATGTCAAGGCTGAGCTGTAGCAGTGTGTGAAGCTCTGGTGCTCATGCAGGAGACAAGAGTTCGATGCCAGACATCTGTCCCTCCAATGAAAGTTAATTCCAGCAGGGGGTGGGCAATGTCCATCCTGGGGTGCCGATGTCCTGCAAAGTTTTAGCCTGGGCCCCGCCCACACTTCCTGTGACACCACATTCAATTTCGCGAGCAAAGTCAGTCTGGCAAAGCTGCCGAGTATTTCAGATTCCCAAAAAAGTGGGAACCAATGAGAAACGAGGCGGCACGAATGAGGCAGGTGTAACGCGATGACGCATCTGCGTCTGAGAACCATGTCAAACATGGCGTGTACCAATCATTCGACTCTGCTGTTGCAGCTGTTTTGAGAAATTTTCATGACAGCTTTTGTTTGAAAACGGAGCAGAAGTCATTAAAGTAAAGACATTTTCCTACTGCTTTAATGAAGCTAGCTACAATTAGTTACGGTGTCTTCAGGTTCCGCCGCTACGCATACTGTACGTATTAGAATGAGTGGTCTGATTGGTTGTAGATTTGTCCAGTAGTATACAGAGGCATCTGATGGACGCAGGTTAAGCCCGCCTCCCGGAAGGAAGGTAGTAAGGTAGCTTGGCCAGACTAAGCTCCTGTGAGCTTTATAGTCGCGAAAGCCAAGCTAGCAAAGTTTAGCCCTGAAACCTCACCTGCCTATAGCCCTAGTCATCCTGAAGACCTTGATCAGCTTGTTCAGGTGTGTTTGATTAGGGTTGGAGCTGAACTCTTCAGGACAGCAGCACTCCAGGAACGAATTTGCCTAACCCTGTCTTAAAGGGATAGTTCACCCAAAATTGAAAAATATCCCATCATTTATTCTCTCTCTAGCCATCCTATTAAATAATATCCAAGCACTTCCCAGCTTTGTAATGACAGTAAACTATGCTTGAGTTCCAAGAAGTCCTTCGATTCATCATAAAAGTAATCCATACAACTCCAGTGAGTTAACAAATGCCTTCTGAAGTGAAACCATGGGTGTTTGTCTATATTTAAAACCTTTAGCACTGGCTTAATTTTAAATATGGATAGTTGTTCACTTAAAAACCCATTTTCAGAAAGCATTCATTAAGCCCTCAAGTCCTATGGATTACTTTTAGGATGGATGGATGCGCTTTATTTGATTACCTCCTACTGTGTTTTTCTGAAAGAAGAAAGGTGGTAACGCTTTACTTTGATAGTCCACCTTAGACAATCTACAAAAACAGTCAGTAACTTTGCAACTACATGTCAACTAGCAGTCATCCGAGTATTAGTAAACTGTCTGGTTAATATCTTCTAACACTTTATGTTGATGGATCCACAGCATAGCACATACTGACTATCAGAAACTTGACAAGTATTTTAACTTACTCTACTAACCCTAAACCTACCCTAACAGTCTACTCTGAGAGTTAGTAGACATGTAGTTGTGAATTAATGAGAATTAGTTGCCATGTACATCAGTAGCAGAGTTACTTATAGTTAGTCGAATGTCTAAAGAAAGGCATATACACCTACGATGGTTTGAGGGGAAAATTCTGGCATAGTTTCAATTTTGGGTGAGCTATTTATTTAATGTAATGATTAATACACTGGGCATATTAGATACGCTTAACAGAAGCTTAACCGTGTTTGCTTAATTGGTCAACAAACCTCATTAGTGCATCAAGCAAGCGCTTTTGTCTTTTTATTTTAGATATATTTCTCTGTTTGTGTGTTCTTTGGAAAAAACATTGCATATGAAATTGTAAAGGCATCAGTGTGAGGACGTAATGATATTTATTTATCTTGATGGGGAACTCTGCAGGTTAATCTTTAGGACAGATCTACTCAGACAAGAACTGGCTGGCAAAGAAACACTTTGAAATTGGTCTTGAGTCGCCATCGCATACATTTAAGCTCTCGGTCTCTTGCTGTTTTTTTTCCCGCCCCAACAAGCATCACTGAGTCTCGTCATGTGCCAGGCAGTTTGTTTTGTGTGCAGTGTCAGGGGAATATCCAGCTTTCCGCAGAGCTGTCCCTCACATCCATTAATCAAGCCACTTTCTCTTGATGGAACACACCTTAATTAGCATCTAACTGCTTTATGCCTGCGTCTCTGCTCCGGCCCCGCGGGGACCGCGAGGGGTCCGCGTTATAGTGAGCGAATCGGCGAGTGTGAATGCAAAGCAGTCAGGCGGACGTTCATTTGAGACACGCTCCGGCTGTCCCACGGGCTTCGCTGACACCTAATCCAAGGCCTGGATGATTGGCAGCGAGCTGCTCTGGCGCCAATGACGGTCGTGTTTTTCCATCCACCTGCTTTTGTTTCAGGTCATTGATAGCCCTGAGGTTCACATGCTGAACGGGGGAGGAGGAGCGGGAGGAAGAGGAGCGAGACGTGAGCTAGATTGAGTTTCCTTGGCGACCGTAGGGACCCACTTGGGGCGATGACTCTGGAGAATGCAGCATGCACACTTGAGGTGAGGGGCGATGCCATGCCATGCGGTATTTTGATGCTGTTCTGTAACTTTCTGTGTCTCTTGTTGTGGTGCTCACTGTGGCTACGTTTCCTGTGTCGGATCAGGTGTAATTAAGTCCGCTCGTTTCCTGGAAATAAATCACTTGTACTTTATCTCCAGCTCTTAATGATAAGTGGTCAGCTTTTTGTTCTCGTCTGTTCTTAAGAGCTGGGATTCATAAAGGTTTGTAGTGTTTTACAATTGGATCTTTTGCGTAGCGATGTGGCCGTTTGCTCTGACAGTAATAATAGTGTATTTGTCTTGAACAGTTTTTAGTGGTTGGCTGGTTTTCTTTGGCCTCTATTGAAAACTAGGGTTGCCATTATTCCAAATCTTGCAGTGTTTAATAGCAGTGCCAGTGAAATTTGAATTGCGAAACACTAATTATCAATCAAACAAAGAAAATGAAAGCTAAAAATTCTAATTAAAACCGTAACACTTTAGTGTCAGTTCTCTATTAAATGGTTTTTTAGCATGCCTGTTATTACCGTGTTAGCTGTTCTTTAGTACTTACTCTGCATGACCTTATTCTACATCATTATCCAATATCCTACTTCATTAACCATTAATAAGCAGCAAATTAGGAGTAGTAGTTATTAATTTGTTATTGATGGTTTGTAAATAGAGATTTTGACCATTGGCCTTTAAAACAAAGAAATGTTTTTATTAACTTTTCTGATAATACATCACAGAAAGATGATATTGTCATCATTTTTTGCAAAGTGTGAGCATACAAATTATTAGAAATTATCCATGATTTAGTCAGACAGTGCAGATGTTAAATATGAGTCTCTTACTGCCGATACTGTGTATTCCAATACTTTTTTAAAAACATAATAAAACTTATAAGTAAGCTGTATTTTATTTTCCTGTTTTAATGATCCTCAGCTGACCTGCTCTTTGTCAAAAAGCTGACTTTTCTGTATTTTCTGTATATAATTTAGTATTATTCTCCGCTTGAGCTAGCTTTGACTTGACAAGTTCTATAGAGACCTGCTAGAATGAGTTATTATAATGAGCCCCCTTCAAGTTCCTGGAAAATAAATAACTTTTTTTTTTTTTTCTTGTATTAGCAGAAACTGATATATATGAACCTTTGCTGTGTGTTAAATTATTCACTCCAGGCCTGAACAGCAGTGAGCATGGGCCAGCAGAACTGAACGCTGCTCAGCTGTTAATAATGAAGCACTTATCTTCAAGCCTCTGTGTGGTTTTGGTTTTTCTGTTTTTAAGATGTTTTGTCGCTCACACAATGTTTTTGTTTTGAATCACTCCTCCGCTCCATTCTCAGGGTCAGTATGTGGACTTCATCGAGGCTACACGTGGATCACATCATCTGTGCCTGTAGTATGTTCCTGTTGAGTTCAGTCTCCCAAACACGTGGATGTGTTACGTCGAGTTGTGCGTCATTCAGAATGGAGTTAAATGTCTTTTAAAATTCCACTTTTAAGAATAAAAAAGGATGTGAATTATTATATGGCAAATTAGTTGTTTACATACACTAAATTTAAAAAATATTTACATCTATATACAGTTTTATATTTATATTCTTATATTTTATTTTATATAAAAATATATTTCTACTATAAATTAAAAAAAAATCTTATATGCATGCATGTGTTTGTATTTATATATACTTAATAAATATACACAGTACACACACATATCATATGTAAAGAAAAAGCTTTATTTTGGATGTGATTAATCAGAACTATTAGATGACATCACCATCGTGATCATATATATTTTATATTTTACTATTATTTTTTATTAGAGCTGTCAAATGATTAATTGTGAATAATCACATCCAAAATAAAAGGTTTTTGTTAACATATCTTTGTGTATATTTATTATGTATACACACATACACTATATATTTAACTATAAAAATATTTACGTTTTATATATACATTTAATATATAAATGCAACACAGTTTTCTTAAAAAAATACACAGTATACACAAATATTATGTGAACAAACTTATTTTGCACGCAATTAATGGTGATTTAATTGTTTGACACTACTAGTTTTAAAATATAAACTTCATGCACCATGGTAGAATTTCCTCAAATTTCCTCTTAAATTATATATAATTATTTTTTTTATTTAATAGAAAACAAAAAAAGTTGGAGACATTTCTTTGTGCTTTGCCAATTAAAAAGCTTTTTGTCATATTTAGTTTAGAAAATATGTGTATCACATAAAATGTTCTGCAATAAGCACTGGTTAATAGATTGAAAAAGAAAAGCGATAGCATTGCTGATGAGGGGAATGTTTGAACTGAATCGTGTATTAATAGCTCCAAGTCACAGTGTTCAGTTACAGCGCTCGGTTTCAGACAAAAGAGAGCACAAATAAACCGCCATATTTATAGCAACAGAAGACGACATGAAATACTAACCACTGAGTATGATGCAAACTATGAACGGTAACATTTACCCAGTTTATGTCTCTCCATATCATTAGTGACCCTCATTCATGGGCCGTTCGGCTTCAGTTCTTTCCTGTTTGTTACTCTTACGTTTGTGTTTTGCTCTAAAGCTGATACTTTTACTCACATTTGGCTGATTTTTAATTAGAAAAATCTCTGAATACATTATAGACAAAAGCAGAACGCATAAAGTCAACATGTTTTCATGGACTATTCAAGGATAAACTCTTAACCCTCGAGAGGCCGTGTGAAACGAGGCCTGCTAGTTTGAGACCACTGGTTTGGTAGATTTTATAAGTCTTCCTAGGATTTTATGACGCATTTGGGACTGTCGCCTGTAACAAGATTGAGTCCATACCGGGGTCGAGGGAGAAAAATGATTCATTGTGCTGTGACTCACTCAATCGCTGGATACAACTGAACATTTGTGCACGGCCAAGAGACACAGCGTCTCCTGAACTAAAGTGGCATTGCCTCCTCTGATGCTATGTTTTCATACCGTTTTTTTCCTGTTGGCACACCAGAGCAGACATATTTGTGTGGCTTTTATTAATCTCCACACAGAATCAAACACCAAGCCATTTTAAACATTGAAGCATTAAAATGCATCAAGGATCAGCTTCGGAATCTGATTCCAGGAAAATATTCCCACCAACAGTGTTAGATGCTGTAATTAAATTACTTATCCACTAAAGTAAGGGATTACTTCATATCTTTAGGTCATTTAATTACAGTTACTTATAAAGTACTTGCGTTATGAATAGGGCCGAGTGATTTAATCATTGATTTATTCATGCACATTTCATTAGTTCTAAACTCAATATTGAATTTGATATCTGAATTTATAGTCTAAAGATAAAATTGAACGGCGGTGTCTTTTAACCCTATGTGTGCGATGGCACATTCGCTTTCAGTTCTTCCTGATTCAAAGAGAAACCATACAGATAAGACTGATATCAGTTAAATCTAGAAATATATCTATATACATTAGAAATATATCTAATAAAGCTTGAAGTGTCTACTTGCACAAATGCAAATGGAAAACGAACAATATCTGATTATGTAATCCTAAAAAGCTTAGTGTTTACTTTTAAATGAAAAATGTCTTTCCCGTAGCCTATCTGAAAGCTAAGGTAAGTGTCTGCTTTTAAATGAACGAATTAAAATTGAAATGATGTAATCTTCATGAAACTAGAAGGAGGTATTGTCCTTCCCATATCTGAGCTCATTATATGCAGTCACTTAAATACAGATTTTTTTTTTTTAAAGGGTTAGTTCATCCAAAAATGAAAATGTTGTCATTAATTACTCACCCTCATGTCGTTCATAACCCACAAGACCTTCGTTCATCTTCCGAACACAAATGATCTTTTGAATGATATAAGAGAGCTAACAGACTCTCCATAGACAGCAACACAACTAAACGATCAGATCCAGAAACACGTCGCACGCCCTGTTCCCTGTTCACACTACACGCGAACCGACTTCAACTGAACCGTGCTCTGGCACACCTTTTCCTAGCGGGCCAGGGACGGCTAAACGTACTCACGGGCACGTTTCGGAGCACTCACACTAGTCAAACACACTCGGGCACGGTTCAGACTGCCTTGTGTGAGTACACCCTATGTAGTTGTGAATTAATGAGAATTAGTTGACATGTAGTTACTTATTGTAAGTAGAAAACCAAACTAAATTGTAAACCCGTTAAAGCGTGCGTATGTGCTGCGTTGTTATTCTCTCTAAAATGGCGGAAGACATACATCAGAGGAGAAGAATGGTTGAGTGAATGATGTAAGTATTCTCCTAGCGTCACAAAACTGAAGTTGATCCACTGATGTCCCATGAACTGTCTTACCGGTGTTTTTACTATGTTTCTTGAGCTGGGATCATTTCAGTTGTGTTGCTGTTGTATTCCATCAAATATTCCTTCCTTGTTCGGAAGATGAACGAAGGTCTTATGGGTTTGGAATGAAACGAGGGTGAGTACTTAATGACAGAATTTTCATTTTTGGGTGAACTAACCCTTTAAAGACCTCAGAAGAATTTCTATAGAGATTTTAATAATTGCGTTACTTATTAAGTAGCGCAACAGGAGGCACGAAGCCAAGAAGCCCCGTCCATCTGTTGTCCGCAATCAACGTTCCAAGAAAAATGCGTCTTGCTGTGAATGATGAGACTGCAGGTGATTCTAAACACTGAACACCAGCATGGTTTGCACCAGTCATCTGGAAAGTGGGCTGGAGGTGCCGGATTCTGAATGCAGTAGTAAAGGCAGTAGTGTTAAAACCCTTCAGAGCATCAGATTTTCTTCCAAATGACAGACTGCTGTTCTGATTTCTCAGTATTGATGCTAAATCAGACAACAACAAAAAGCTTAAAGTTACTATTCCTTAAAAACATGTTGCTTAATTGAGTTTATTGTGTTCATTTTTCAGTAAAATAAAAATAAAATTGAATTAGATGTTCGGTATGGAATAATGTGTACAGAAATATATGCATACACGATTTTCCATGCGCATAATACAATAATATCTTACTGTACAACAGCAGTGGTTAATGTCTTGTGAAATTTTTAACAACGTTATATAAAATACCACTGCGTCAAAGTATTGAAGGATACAACTGGGAGAAAACAGTAAGATTTACTTGTCTCCTTTTTAAATGACTTTACACTAAAATAAATACTGGGCCTGTCTGTTTCCACTAAAAATAGCTAAAAGATGATATTTTGGGATGGAGATGGGGTGCGTGTATGCACAATCTCTCTCTTACTGGGATTTATAAAGAGATTTTTGCGCAAAAATATTTTTTTTATAACATTTTTAACATTCTAACAGACACTTATACCAACAGGGCATACTTTAACTTCAAATTAATAAGTTTATTATAAGTAAACTAATATTTTGTAGTCCTTTTCGAGACCACAGAAACTGCTGGCTTCGTCTGCATTATAAAAAAAGAGCCTTTTCCCCTTCTTCACATCACTGTCATTCAGTACCGAGGATTAATGGATGGATACCCGACCCGAGCCTGACGGTACCCGACAGACCAGCCCGGGTTCGGACAGATATTTAGAAAGGATGCTCGAGTTCGGGTCAGGCTCGGTCACATCAGCGCGAATGTGCGTCTGTGTTATCACGACGCTTTTTGCCCCGCATACGCTGATGCTCTCATCTGTTGACATTTCCGAGCGCCTTCCTACAGTTGCTTGATAAAAGCGGGCTTTCCACACAAAAACGTGCATGTGTCATTAGTGTGAGGAAAAAATGTAATCAGGCTGGGATCTGGCTCGGACATAATTATCTTAATGCATGTCGGGCTCGGGTCGAGTTTGGTTACTGCTCTGTCGGACGCGGGCCGATCAGCACTCTACTGAGGATCGCCCTGTCGATGAACACATTTGTAAAGAAAGAGTACAGGTCTTGCAAACCAAAGTGAATTATCATATTTGCTGGCCCGATAAACAATCCCTGAATCATTTGATCTGCTGTCCATGTTTCCTGTTGTTTAAAGGAATAGTGAGGATGTTGCTGAGTCCTTGACTCATGTGATGAGGGTTATCGTGCCAACACGGATGCTGTTTGGATGCACAAATATTCTGTTGTCCAATCCAGATACTGTTCATTCTGATGAGCATTAGTCTTCAAACACACATTTATTTTGCTATATTTTTGAGGACTTTGATTGACCTCTGTTGTTTTTACAGTACACTGACCTATTAATATTTTTTATCGCCCTACCCCTAAAAGTTAGGAAAGGAAAGTAAGGAAAGTAAGGAAAGTTATTACATTTTTAATGAGAGGTTATGAAAACAAACATTTTTAGACCAGGACCGTTTATTAATAAATGAAGTAATAATGACAGAGCCATGGCGAAACACAAGAGCTGCTTTTGTTGAGTGGCTGTGGCTTTTTTAAAGTCTCTCGGTAGAAGATGAAGCGTAGTGTTTGAGGAAAGTGGAGTTGAATGGGTCTCAGTGTCAGAGCAGCAGCTGACT
This sequence comes from Enteromius fasciolatus, assembly GCA_032361145.1. Lineage (NCBI taxonomy): Eukaryota > Metazoa > Chordata > Actinopteri > Cypriniformes > Cyprinidae > Enteromius > Enteromius fasciolatus. The sequence continues at coordinate 4,089,796 of JAUMHR010000063.1, read as the reverse complement.
GTCATGGATGGCTAACTGCCACGGGCCTCTAGTTTCTTATTCTCTGCCATATCTTGTGGCAAAGCTTTCTCATCCACAACAGACGCCTCTGAATACTGCAGGAAAACCCCCTCTATAACAGCACTTTAATACTGCACGCTTTCAGGTCAGAGAGAGCAAATGTTTTCACCAGGAAGAAACTCTAATTCACAGTTAAAAACATCTCCAGGGGTATTTTACAGTCTCCTTGATGAAAATGTAATTACATTGAGGACATTTTGCCGTTGCAGCAGCAGTGTTTTATGAGTAGGGCATGGCACCGTGCCAAGGTCATGAGTTCACATACTGAGTACCATAACATACATGGCACCATACCATAAATTGTTACCATAATTTGCTCATTTTAGAGACAGATGTGATTATTTAAACCCTACGATTGTGAAAATAAAAGACAGGATCAGTGGATTCAGTGTACAGTAAATGTTGCTCTTTATAATAAACATACAATGAAGCTACAAATAAGGAAGACCAAATGATTGTAAACAGATCATATCTAGTTGAACTGCATACTCCAAGATCAATTATCCAAGCCAGGGGGAAATGGACCACGCCTCAACTTTTCTTTATTTACAGTATATGGGGGATTCCTCTCTGTTACCAATGTAGAGTAACAGAATTGACCTTTTTATTGCATTTTTTTCCAGAAACTCCACGTGCTAATAAACGCTAAGAACACACGAAACTAATGAAAACACTTCAAATAACCTGATGTGAGATCAGTGATAAATTCTGTTGTCCTTCTGATATTGTGGTAACAGAGTTGACGTTCTGCAAATAATTCGCAGACACTTTTCGGTGCTTCAGATCTTATCAATAACAATAACTTTCTACACGGTGCACTTTCCGATTTAAAACCGTGCAGGATGTTTTTATTCGCTTTGATGCACGCTGCACGAAAGCTCATTTTCTAAAAACCAATCCTAGAGGCAATTTAAGAAAGTGAATCGGTTCAGTTGTGGATTTATGTTTACTTTAGTGAGCTGTTAAACACAAGGTGCACATTGCTTGAATTCCATAATCTGCTTTCATTCATTGTCGCATCTGATGACATTTAAAGCTTTAGTTTTGTTCTGTGCTATAGTGCAATGTCCTTTATCTAATCTTATCTTACCTCGATATCAAACTACAGTCAGCTTTACCTCCTGTATAATACATAACCAAAATGTCCCTTTTTCAGTGCCCTGACACTCCGTATAGTCACTGACTGTAATGACTATAATGTCACAGTGTGTGTCTGCAGGAGTTCATTATTCTGCGGTGGTAACTGGGAGGGAGGAGGCCTGTCGGAGACAGCGGTAATGAGCAGCCTCTGTGTTAATTAGGCAAAGGAAGAACAATTGCTTTGAGTTGTGACTGAATGAGGTGATTTCCGAGAAGGCCTGTGTGCGAATGTGGTGACTGATATTATTAATATTAATGCAACTTGTGATGTGTGTCTCACGGTAGACAAAAAAACAGGAGTTCACTTGGAGTTTACAGACGATGTTTCAGAATTCATAAACCGGATGCTAATGGGATGTTTCTCATTACACCATTCCGATGTCTTATTTTTCATCTTCATTGTGTTTCAGGATTATAGTGTTTGTGATTTAAACCTCAAACTTAATCACACTAATTATATTGTAAATTTGTGTGTATAAATACAATTATATCAATTAATATAACAAATAAAATGTCATTCTTTGTCATTGTTTTAACTTTTTAAACTAGATTCATACTTCGATTTCATTCATTCATTCTTAGCACATCCGCGCCTGTCCCTTTAAATTCTCGGCTGATTCTGATTGGCTGTCAGTGTTCAGTATCGTTCATCAGCTGGAAAAATGGTTCGATTCCAACCATATTGTTTATCAGTGCCTTAATCGTTATAGTTGCTCTGTTACTCTTTAATATTGCAAGCAATTTATATCTTTATTGTCTTTTATATCATGCTTGGTGTGTGAACTGTCCTTTAAATATATAATGTTGTGGAGATGTCACGAGTACATCACATATCTGTAACAGCCACTCTACTCATTTGCATTTTGCATTAATATTTCAGCAGTTTGCTGTCAGTTATTCCTTGCATACTGTATTTATTTTTTATGTCCCCTATAGGATATAAATACATTTTGCTTTATTATTTACACGCATGTGAGGATTTTCTTACCAGATGACCTGTGTTAGATTCACCTCTTGTCCTGAAAGGTTTTGCTGCTGATATTTATTTTAAACTTCTTTCACTTCACAGATCGTGTTGCAGCACTGTGACAAATCACATTTCAGTAACCCAAGCAAATGTGTTTTTCAGAGCGCTCGGGGCCTGAGGACCTGTGAATGAGGACACCACTGAAACCAACTCCAGTTCCAGGTATGAAAACACACGATCTAAATAATTTGTTGTGCTTGTCTTGCATAGCTGACAGTCGGCCTCCAGAAATAGCTCTAATTGGAAAATGGCATGTCTCTACAGAGCTCTCTTGTGATGAACAATTGTGTCTCATGATGCTCTCGCACAGTTATCTTCAGTGCAGGCATGATCAAAGAGATCTGGCTGTTTCTTAGCAAAGTTGATGTTTTCTCTTTTTCCCATGCTCTTGTCTTTCCCATCTTGCTAACAGTTTAAAGTCATAGCCAGAGTTTACGGTTTACTTTTTTTAACCTCTTAAGACCCTGCATCCTATATTTTAGGGAGACTCTCTGAGACACTCTCTGATTTTCAGAGATACCATCATGATCACTCTCTCCTTGGTCTTCAAAAATGTCAGAACATAATTTAGTGGAAATATGATAATATTTTGTCATTTTTATTGAAAACTGTCTACTTCAGCATCTCAGGAAAATGTTATGGAGTTTCAGATCAACATATGACTTCCGGTTACGAATCAGGACGTTGATTTTATACATGTCCTCGAATGAGGACGTCACAACTAAAAGCATGTTTATTATGCAATTTAATGCAAATGAATAGGAAGAGAAATTATATTTCAATATTTTATTAAATAAAATCTTTACTATTATGAAAATCTTAATACTCCCTTCTTTTTTTATTACCTGTTGCCCCAAAAACACATTAATATGCAAATTAGATTTAGTTTCTAGAGACATTGTACATTATGAGAAAACACGTTTATAAATATTTTACACACATTTTGCAGGAAGAGAAATGGTATATTGAATAATTTGTTATAACATAGTTTCATCTTTATACATCTATATGTAAAGGTTGTAAAAACAAATTTGAAATAAAAAATGTATTGGTGATTGTAAAGATCTGTTGTTTTACCCATGCGTATTCATTCTTGTCATGTGTTGTTGTTTTTTTTAAGACATTGAGTCCTGATTTCCATTATTTTTAATGCTTTAAACTATTTAAAGACATAAAAAACCCACTTTTTTCTCGGGTGTTAGGCAGTTAAATAAACATTCCTGGTCTTATCACACTTTTTTTTTTAAATACACGTTCCTGGTCTTGACAGTGTGTGTGATGTTCAATATTTTTTTTTAAATGAACACCATGTTGTAGTTGATGTTTAACCATCTGTACTAGTTTTGGGTTGTTGTAGTGGTAGTGTTCGTGCTGCAGACATAAAAGCACAATTTCATGTTTTAATGACAGACAAGCTACAGGGCCGAGACCGAGTCCCAACACAACTCAGAACAGGTTGACACATTCTGCTTGTCCTGAGCTACAAAAGCTAGATTTACCCAGGCTGTTTTTCTAGACTTGTATCATCAGATATGCAGGTCGTAAGGGAATTGAGAGTGATCTCTGTCTGAAGCAGTGAGAGGAAGTGTGTGGGGTGCCAGGAATGGGCGTCACATTGACTCAGCGGCTGCTTCACAAAAATGCAGACGTTGTCTTAATGAGAATCAAAAACTTATGCAGTCCAGACAGCCCTACACAAGTTATTTCTCTCTTTTGCGGGAGCGTGTCAGTTGGAAATATCAGTTTCCTTTTCCAAACATTATTTTTGTCATTAATTGTAATAATGCAGTGAGATTATTGTCTGACAGCAGCCAGTGCTGCACACAGAGATCTGATCTGATCAGTCTGTCTGGAGTCACATGAAGAAACACCTACAGTATTATTGTTATTCATTATACTGCCCAGTTATATTAGTGATGTTACAGATATCGTCTTTTTTAAAGGGTAGTTTACCCCCAAATTTAAATGGTCATCATGTAATCACTGTCGAGTTGAAAATATTTTGAAAACTGTCGAGGATAGCCATTGACTCTGTGTTAAAAAAATACATGAGTATGAAGCAGAAACTGTTTGGTTACATATATTCTTCAAAATATCATCTGTTGCCCTCAGCAGAAGAAAGAAACTCGTACAGGTTTGGGGGTGAACTATACCTTTTAATACTTTAGTACGTCTAACTTGGAGACCTGATTTATTTGTGGAGCACAGTACGATTTAATTAAAGCAGTTTAATTAAGTGTACAGTCTGCGTGTAGAATGTCAGAATCCTCTGAAATGAAGCAATGCAGCATCTGTGTGGGCATGTGATGGTGTGAAGGTCAGTGTGTACTGTAATTTCATCCCTTCTGTTCTCATAGAGCTGTAACCCTCACCCACAGTCATTAGTTCTGTCATGACAAATATAAGCTTAGCTGGAATGCTTTTTAGGACATGCAGTGTTTAAAAGTGTCAGAAATCCAGCATCAGTTAGGTTCGGAAAGAGCAGGAATCACTCTTAAACGACAGCAGACACCTTCTAAAGCGCAGTCACATGGTACAAGAGATCTGTTAGAAACGAGACTCCTGTTGGTTCAACCGAGTCACTGTTTTTTATTGATCTGTGGTTGTGTACCTGTGTAAGCGTCACAGGTGATGCATGTCATCTAGTTTAGGTGTTGGCTTGTCATTAACAGCCGTCTCATGACGATGATGATGAAGGTTGCTGGATCTTCTGAGGTGTGGTGAATTATTGGCATCTCAGAATGTTCTCACACTATCTTTTTGCTTTTCCATCCTTGCGTGACTAGCAGTGAAAGCTTTAGGCCTTTTGTCCTAGATGTTGTAAAATTCAGAAGGTACAAGGAAACCTTCTTCTGTTTTAAAAAGGACAAGCTGAAGGAATCTCCCAAAGCACAGTTACATTCTTCTGTCTGAGAATGAAGTCTTTTCTCGCTGTGCTGTTGATGTTAAAGTTTGTGAGCTCATTTTCACTGACAGAATATTTGTAGATAGTTAGTAGGAGTGTATGTTTTTATATCTTCATTTAACAATTCAGATTGGGTTATACAATAAATCCATTTATATTCTTTTGAGTAAAATTTGTCCCAAATAAAACAAATAATCTACACAATGTTGAGTTATACAAAACTGAAGTAAACACTGTGGAACCAAAACATTTATACAAATATATAAATAATAAATAAATAATAAGTGTTAATAATAATTCTTTTTGCAAAACCAATAAGAAAGCTTGAAGACATGGCATACTTGATGTAAAATAAAATAATAATAATAATAATCAATAAATAAAAAGTATCAATAAATAAAAATCACTGTGGAACTAAGAAACAAAAACATGACTGACTGTGTCATGACTGTCTCTGCGCGCCGTGATCAGTTTTTAATTGTGTTCTCTGACTGAGCTAAATTATTTTTATTACTATAAAAACATCAAAACGAGGGTTAGGGCAGAGCCACGGTGGGTAAGTGTGGCTTCACCGCCAACACGCCTATCACAGCAACCCTCATTTAAACACGGAGACAAAATTTGTTCAGTAAACCACTTTCAGGTTAGGTTTTTCCATCCTGCTATATTGAAAATGTGCACCGAAGATATCATTTTTAATATCTAATAGATTGAAAAATATTTTTTAACATAATTTAAAGGTTGCATAATTGTTGGCATAGATAGATTTTTACAGAAGTTTTACAGTTAATGATAAGATCCCATCTTTTGGCCCAGATGTTTATAGTAACTTTAGACACGCTCGATTAGGTTTACTAGGTTTACATTAATTCCCACTTAAAGTGATTGTCAGTGATGGCTTTATTATGTACATGTTACACCCTCAGCTTCTGAATGGCCGTGCTGTTAAAATAATTTATATAAATCATGTTGAGTGGCTGTTATTACTTATGTTATGGTAGTTTTTGTTTCATTTTTGTCACATTTGTTTAATTCATTTTCATTGTTTCATTGTCCTCCGGTCGAATTCTTTAGGAAAGTAGCGCTGGAAGATTGTTTATGAATTTAAATACATAAATAAGAGAGAGAGCACAATTGAGTGGCCTATAAAACTTGTTGGTTTAATTACAAAAACACAGATGAAGAGCGTGTAAGCTCGAAAAGTCACCTACAGTAGGGTGAGGAAATAATAAATACTTCTCTATTTTTGGAGCAGTTTTTTTTGTCTTAATTATAAAAACAGCAATGTTATCACCAGGACTTTGGACCAGGTGACCCACCACCACATATAGGCCTACCCTATATATATATATATATATATACATAGCCTATATATCCCCCAAAGAAGCTAAAAAAATCAAAGTGTAATTTCCAATTAATAAAAAAAAGTATGCAACTGTGTACATGTAGGCTACTTGAATTACAAATTTGGTCGACATCCCCCAAACTTAGGTTTTAGTAGCAATGACTGGGCAGGTGTTGAAAACCAGCTTCTGGATCTTAAATAAACGCCTCAATAAAATTAGCCGGCATTAACACTATCTTAAACGTGTCACTCCTGCGAGAGGAGTTCTGCGGGGAATCGGATATGTGTGTTTAGACATAGTTCAGATGTCCAGATATCGGATACGTATCAGATTAAAATCCACATTTGGAAGTGACCCAGATTCCAAATTGTGTCAGATGTGAGCAAAAAATCTTTTTGTGCCGGTGTAAACGCTGCTTAAATTACATTCTTTTGATTCATCTTTTACAAACACGGTTATTTCTGCTTGCTGTGTGTCATTGTGTAGGCCTGGTGTGTTTGTGCACTGTGGGTAGTGGATGACGTCAAGAGGGAAAATCAGCCTGTCAATAAGTGGCACATTTTGGCAGTGACCCCCTCACGTGCGCGTGTGTGTATGTGTGTCCCTGCCCGTGCCCTGCAGCACATTAGCAGCATGCGCAGGGAACACCATTGATTTCTTATTGGCACCACACTGTGACACACCAGCCAATTCTCTCTTCATTTTTCCCATTTTACCAGTCAGGAACTATAAAAATAGCCACACCATTGCAGAAAGCTGCTCTCCTACAGGGAAAAGTGTGACTCAGGAAGAAGTGAAGAGAATCTGAGTGCTAACTATGCCCTGCTATTGTGTGTTATACACTCGATAGTGTTCTGACCACAGGGAGCCCGTTGTTCGTCAATGCTGGCTGCACTGATAAAGCAAAAAGGAATAATCTAAAACTTTTTTTTTTTTTTACTTGGCCACAAAGTTGCTTTATGAATACCGCTTCAAGCAGCCACATGTCCAGATTATATCAAGTGGTCAAATATGTGAAGGATTTTTGTTAATCTAGTTAGTTAGGTGCTTAAACAGGCTGTTATTTTGCAGCAGATGTTTTTAGCACTAGCAGCCCTACAGTATATATTTATATTTTATAGATTTTTTAAATATAAAAATATAGTTAGTTAATATATAAGCATAACATATTTTTCTTCAATATATGCATGCATGTGTGTATATTATGTTCAGAAAACGTTTTATTCTGGGTGTGATTTAATCATTGCCTAGCATTAAAATACACACACACATATATCTATATATATATATATATATATATATATAATGCTCTTTTACACATTTACCATGGTAAGGTCTGGATCCCTAATAAAGATTAACCAAGCAACAAGTAATTTTATTGTACTTTGCCAAAGTCAAAATAGTCAATAAATGTGCTGCAATCATAGACATTTTTAGTAGCCCGGATTTACTTTATGACCCTGGGTTTGCTAAAAAAAAGGGCATAGTTATTTTAATAACTTAAGGTAGAAATGATTTAAATAGTATGTTTTACAGATTTGCCTGATTGTCATGGAGAGAACTGTTTAAGTTAAACGTACGGGGATATTTTGATTGACAAGAAAATGCTGTGAGTCAGCTTTATGTGTCTCTAAGTGATTGGATCTCAACAGCACACCCACTTTTCCTATTCCAAACATAGCTTCCTGTGATCAATAAGAGTCATGCAGGCAGTGGTTTAACAATTTGTCTATTGGAAACACACTCCAACATGTAATCAATCACCCGCTTTAGAGCGATTCCACTTTTTTCCCTTTGTATGTCTATCAAACTTGACCTTTCCTCACCTTTTCTCATCTTTCCTTAGTAGCATCTCACATCACAGTAGAAGTACAGACAGATGTTTGGTGGTTATGGAAGCGTTTGCCGCTCGTCCCTCTTTTTAGCCCCAGCTGTCTATTACAGCCATAGCTGTTTTTTATTGGTGGTTGTGTTTTTAACCGCCCAGTGGTGCAGCTCTCATCAATGCCTATTGATTTAAACAGCTTTTTTGTCATTGCTGCTTAGGGAGGAAGAGGCAGGGTGGCACAGGGAGAGAGAAAGGGTCTGCTCTTTTTGCACAGGACAGGGTTGAAGGCTACTGCTACTTTGGATTCTCATGCTTCTCTCTCGGCAGGACTAACGGATGGTGTATGGAAGCACACGGATCTCCCAGAATGGCGAGTGCTGCTCCTGCCCGGAAACCGTACCGAAAGGCACCTCCGCAGCACCGCGAGACGCGCCACACTGTGCCAGTATTTCGAGAGGATGTTAGCGGGAGTGCCTTGCCGTCTGCAAACCCTGCACCGTCAGCCCAGCCTGACCCCAGCCAGGTAATTTTTCCCCGAAATCATGCACCTATTTTGCAGCGTACTCGGTTTACAGGCCCTTACCCGCAATGCCCTGAGAGACCCGCGTGGTCGCAAGCGTCCGACAGCGAGCTGGATGTCTCAAGCCTGTCCAGCTTGGAGCTCAGTGTCCTCCCCCCGCCACGGATCTTCAGCCACGGTTCTTTTCGCGTGAGACTTCCTCCCAAGCATCACCGACGTCAAAGAATGAACCGCTTTATAAGTCGTAGCGATGATCTACTGGTGTTCTCTGCTGACGACGATCTTGCTTCCTCGGATGGCTCCCAACAATGCATCCCAGGCAGTTCCCTGTCACACTCCACCAGGAGTGCTTTGGTCTTCAAAGAGAAAGCGGAGATACTTGCACCCAAAGAGGAGCAGCATCCACCCCATGCAGCGCCTCTTCTACACGCCCATCCACCCAAGGGCATCCTCAAGCAGTCTCATCAGTTGGGAGTAAACTCTTCCGACAGTCTGCGCAAATCTAAGTCGGCAGAGATGCTAGCCCAGGCCAGAAGTCGTGGACGCAGCAGGAAGCCCAAATGTACGTCCTTGGATAGGGAGAAGGGCATACGAGTCTCTCCTCCTGGACGTGCTACTTCCACATCCTCTACATCTCCCAGTTCTATACCACCAGAATGGAAGATGCAGCTGCTTGAGGAAAAGATAAAATTTTCCCAATTTCTGGATGAAATCACCTACCGGGTTCTGAGCCCGGCTAGTCTAAAGATGCTCCGAGCGAACCATCCAGAACCTTCTTTAAAAGGGAGCCAAATCAAGCAGCGCAGCAATCCCCAACAGTGTGAATCCAAGGACCGTCATGACAAAAAGCAAGAGAGGAGCCGACTTTGGGACGAGTGGACCGCCCAGCATAGCAGAGCCAACAGGAAATCAACAGAGGCAAGACCCAAGACATGGCACATCTCAGCAGAGAGTCCTGAGGGAGTGTCTGAAAAGCAACACCTAGATTCTCATCGTGAAGGGGCCCGTCCCAAAACCGAAGGCCCAATTTATAGCCAGGTGGGGGGCAGCGATGATTCCGAATGGGAGGATAGGACTCCAAGGGGGGTTCAACACCAGCCTCAACCCTACCAGTTACCCCATCTAGAAAGCAGAGCCATGCAAAAGGACAATACAGATAAATCAGGGCTGCCGAAGGCTGAGATTCCCATAATTTGTGTGGAGGGTGAGAAAACACCTTTATCACAAGTGACTGCTTTTTCTATATTATCACAGATCAAGGTATGTCATTGACTTTAACCCCTTTCTCATATACAATCCACTCTTGCATTCAAGAAAAGATGTACCATATTTCATGCCTTTAAAACAATTATGCCTGCATACTATTCTTTCAGAGATTAACTAAATATTGCAGGAAAATGATCCCTTTCTCATCGTCACATTGATCCACTGACTTACCACATCGATGCATTTTGAAGATTGTTGACGGTGCTTGATGCAATAACGATGGACAGTGACTAAAGGCCGTTTTACACTGAATGTGTGATGCAGAAAAGCGAGGCTAATCGCAGATGAACGGTGTTTTCACACAGAGCACGAACTGATTCATTGCCTTTTGCTAATTCACACATGGGTGGCCTTGACCATCAATGCATTTTTCCTCAGATATGCATCCTGCATATGATCCGCTGCTCAATATACAGCATTAAATTAAGTGTAGTTCAGAAACACTATCTATAATAATATCTTACGAGAATATACCTTAAAATATAAATGGAGGCGTAATTAGTGTTCACTGCATGTGATTATTGATGTTTTTAAACCCACTCAGAACACTTCTTCTGTGTTTGTTTACACTGCTTTTCAAAAACTCTTTCCTTTTGTGCAGCAGAAGCTGCTCAGGGAATGTGTTCTAAGCTCAAATCTAATTTGACGTCCAGTTTCGTTGCGGAGAAAAATTGAGAAAGAGGACGGACTCGAACTCGGATGAGATCTCAATTCAAAAACATCATCAGTTGTCATTTCTGTTACAGTTTATGAACTTCATCTGGCTTTATTTAGATAAACAGATAACAGATTTTCATCCATTAACAACAGTTGTTTACAAGCTTTCTCTATATTAGACAAATGTATAAAAAGCCATTGCCATTTTCTGCTCTGTGGGATATGGTGGCTATTCACTGGCATTAAAAAAACAGGCTGTCAGACTGATTTCATAGCTTCATTAGGCATGTGGATATTGACCTGTTTAGCAGAAACACATGCTTTCCCTGCATCCCTTGCTTTATTGCAATTATTAGATGAATGTCTATATAAAACTGCTTTGTCACTAGTTAATTAGAACATTGTTTTAGGTCGCTCTGACATTTAGAAATAATTTTTCAGCTACATGTAAGATCAGCACAGATCCAGACATGTTATGTTTGGAATAAAATACATCTACACGGCAGTGTGGGTATTAAGGACATGTAAAGTATTTATTGAAATATGCAGCACTCTGATTTGTCTAATACCCTGCAGTATTTATGTGTAAGACAATATATAGTTTGCTCATACTTAATGAATGTCCTTTCTTACAGGAGTCCTTATCAGATGCCGACAGGATCAAGTAAGTTGATTTTATTCCCTTCATTGTGACGTTTTTATTTTTAGTCTTCACAGATGTTGCTGACATGGACTGGCAGTGTGTATTTTCCTTCAATACTCAGATTTGTTCTAGAAGCCTTGTATTATTTATGCCATGCACTGAAGTGTTAAAAGCGTTAGGTGGCATTAGCCATCTAATCTGACACTAAAGCTGATTATTCATTGGCTCTTGTATGGTTTGGTTGGCCAAGAGGCAATTAGAAGAGGCCTGTATGACATCACCAGCTGATTAGCCCAGAAACTCCAGAAGGATAGGGTGAGTCTCTGGCTTATGAGCAGTCAGAACGACAAGCCACGAGGTCTTGTGATTAGAAAATGTGCCCACCTTTTAATGACACCAGACATCCTCTCTTTTACCCACTACACCTCAGGTTCTCAGTAGGGTACTAGGTCGAATTTACTTTGATCAGAGACATCACGCCCTCTTTCCCGGCTTACAGGGATTCTAAGGCTTTTAGGCTTCAACACCAACCAGCAGGTGCACATAACTAGTGATGAGATTCTGCTTTCATCCCAAGGCTTCCCAATACCTCTGCTCCATTTTTTTCATGTACAGCGTTAGCTTTTATGTTCTCTTCCTGGCCTGCATTCCCTTTGTTGCTGCTTTTCTCCCATTGAAACCAATGCTTTAAAGTCAGCACCTTAGATCTGGTGTGGCTTAAAAGTTATTCTCATTTTTAAGCTGTTCTTCTAGTTGCCACTCTTCAGCATCAATACAAAGATGGTGCTTGTGAGAATACTAAACTACATTTAGTCAAAAATAACTAGGTGGTTACCTTTTTTTCCGCACCATTATTGGCATTGCTGGATGGTATATTAGAAGAAATGTAGGAGTATCACACAACTTGTGTCGCCCCAGCTGCATCTTCAACTGTAAGGCTTTTGGCTTAAAACTTAACAAATTTGTAGCTAATTTGGAGAAAGGCTTGTTTAAAGTATTATGCCATGTTAAGGCTCCTAATATTGTTTTGGGAGGTTCCTACAATAGGTTTACCTGCATGCAAGGTAAAAAAATGCTTTTGTAATTTAATATCACCTCACTTGCCAGTGATTCTCAAACGATTAGTTCAAAGTGGTTCTAAAAATAGTGGGTCTCTCTAAACCCCTCCTTTTTGTTAGCCTGCTCTGCTCTGATTGGTCAGATGGCCCAGTCTGTTTGGATTGGTCTACCGTGTATAGCGCATTGGAAACGGCCCATTGCTGTAGTTTTGTATTTTGAACATACAATTGAAAATAGTAGAGATATTATTTATTACTCTTACAGGTTGTGATTCAGTGGTTAGGGTCCAAATAAATTGGGTACTAAACCATTTTTCAAGAGCAAGCGTTTTGTGTAGATCTTTCATGTTCACATACAGCTACATTACGCACTGCATGAAAGGCAATATTGGAAATTGTATAATAGTGACACTTTAATTTGGTTTTATGTTTGAAGGGATAGTTCACCTTCAGTTGGTCCCCATTGATTAACATGGTGTTTTGTTCTCCAAGTCAATGGGAACCAGCAACTGAAGGTAACTTGTCCCTTTAGCTGACCTACAGTATACTGGATGTTTTGTAAGAGCAGAGTAAAGCAGAATACAGAGGTCACAAGACATTTTTAACCTGATAGTCAAGTTCATTGCGGACAGTCTAATAGCTAAAGGGATAGTGATGAAAATGTGATGTTTCACCTACATCTTGGATGCCCTGATGGTGAGCAGATAAACATCACATTTCCTTTTTGGGTGAACTATCCTTAACAGTAAAGCGCAGTAAAAAAAAATGAAACCATTGCAATCTATCCCAGATTACTCACGTGTAGGATTGACAGGAGTCTAACAGAGTTGAGTCTGACTCGGTGTTCCCTTCACCATCCCGCTCATGTGACGCCAGGAGGAAGCTTGCAGGACGCGGTCGGGTAGGCGGTGCTATTGATTGGCCTAGTTGTCTGTTTGATGGGTGGGGAGGGCTGGACAGTGGATGTAGTCTGAAGATGGGTTTCTCCATCATGTGTTTCCAACTCCCTCAGGGCGGAAATCTGGAATGAATTGTTAAAGCTTTGTGTAAATCACAAAACAAAAAGCACTGTGAGTCTAATATCATGTACTCTTCAGAGTTCTTTATAGTCCATACCACACAAGATTGCCTGTGGATTTTACCGCTCTGAGACACCAGCCTCGAAGACCACTGCCTATTGAAGTTTTCTTTGGTTTTTATTTACACTAGATGTGAATGACATTAGCATAATTCACACGTACTGTATGCATGTAGCCAGATTTTTATATCCATGCAAACTTAATTTATTCACACTCATGAATTTGTCCACAAGGCCCATTGTTTCACACTCAAAAAGGGAACAGATGAGACAAAACTACTGGAGGATTACAGTGTATAAAGAATTACCTGTGCGTTACACTACTGTAAAGGCATTTTTTCATTATTTACATCGGGTTAAATGCATGCATTAAGTATACTTTTGATTCGAGAGAGTTCAACTCTCAAAATGACTTTGTAATGCTTTAGGAAACCGCAAAAAATGCCACACAAGTAATGCTGTGCATTGATTCGTCACTGATTTCAGTAGAGTTTAATGTTGTCACAAACACATACATGTCACACTAATAAGCATCAAACTATACACCATTAACGAATCTTGTGTTATATAGTGTATTTTGTTTTTAATTGGATTGAGCTGTTTTGATACTTTTCAGTGTTGAATGAGATGTAGTCAACACGTCTGCCATCTTCTGATTATGTTTTTACACTGGGCTGTTCACAATGGATTCTAATGCTAATTTGTACTCGGAAGTTGGAAATTTCTAGTTCGCAGTAGGAACTTTTAACTTGAACATCCTCCCAAGTCGTAGTTCCAACTTGAAATTTTGGAGGAATGACATAATTCCAAGCTCCAGCAACCAAAGTCTGAGGTAAATGCACAAAAATGCAGCATAATACTGTTTCACTGATATAGATACATGTGATATTTGGCCCCAAATCATCTTTTTGAAAAAGGTTTCCCATTGCCTACAGTATATCTGCCTATGGATGTGGCTTGCTAGATTTTATAACTGGTCAAAACATTAATGTCTGGTTTTGAGCTAGTATAGAACAGTGAGGCACAGCTTTCTGGATTCAGTGGTGAAATATTTGCCTTCTTAGGGACAAGAGGAACATTCAGTCCAAGTCTAACAAGCATTAAGCCCCGTCTGCATGTGACTGAATAGGCTTTTCCTGGTCCTTTGCAAGGGTTGTATATTGCATGTGCACATTTCATTTCTAGGGATGCACTTAAATAAATGCATTTATATTTATTAAATTGTTGATCATTTTAATATAACTGAAAGTCAGCTATGTATATTTCAAATCTATTTTTTTAATTTTTATTCCTGATTTTGTAGAAGCTTTAATTTTGTGTTCAAAAGAGAGGCACATAATGGAGATGTGGGTGAGAAATAAAGCTTTGCACATCTCCATTGCAAGATTCAGCTTGTGCTGATATAAATCATGTCAAAAACAGCCATGTTCCACTCACTCATAGTTCCTGTCAGCCAATTCTGACACGTCTATTCATTTTAGCATTCTCAGAGCCATTTACAAGTATATTGGTTTGTATGTGAACACTCCATATAAACACTATCCATTTTCACTCTATTTTCATATTTACATAATTCAATTTGGTTGTTTCATGGAGAAACTGTTTATATGGATGGAGTGGTTGCAACTGTGCCTTGCCATACAAGACTATTTGACACAGATCAAAATGCTTATTTGTGTATAAATAAGTTAAATAAAAATGTACACTACCTTTCAAAAGTTTGTGACCAGTAAAATTTTTCAAACATTTTGTTTGAAAAAACATCTTTCCTTGTGGGAACTGTATTGAGCAGTGCCTGATTTTCTCCACACATACCGCTTAGAATTAAGTTCTCATGTTTTTGTAACCTTGGTCAGATCTGCGCCTTGCCACAATTCTGTCTCTGAGCTCTTCAGGTTCCTTTGACCTCATGATTCTCATTTGCTCTGACATGCATTGTGAGCTGTAAGGTCTTATATAGACAGGTGTG
>JAUMHR010000063.1:4061791-4074199 GCA_032361145.1 Enteromius fasciolatus | reverse complement strand
CCTATTCATTCAATAGAATGTTTGCGAATACTAGGGAATACCAATATGGCGGCGCGGTGGCTTCACTTCTATGACGTAATGAGCTATCCAGTTCTCTATATAGATCAGTGGTCTGAATGCTTATCACTGTACAGTATGTATTTGTATGTACATTTAAACATTTTACCACAGTATTGGCAGTATTGTAGCTTGTGACAAATTAATACTGTTTGTTGAAGGGGTTATTACTGTATTTTTGTTATACTGAAAAAATAGGCCTTGACATTTTTTATCTTGGTCTATACAATACAGTTGAGAATCTAACCGTGAAAGCGATAAAGCCGCTTTTCTACATTGCCTGAAAGCAACATGTGCACGTTGAGGAAAGTGTGACCGACAATCGCGGAAACCTTTTTCTCACTAAAAGCAGAGTGTGATGTTCTCAGTTAAATGAAGTGGGGGATTTTCTAAACAGATGTTAGGGTTTGCACACAAAAACCGACAATGTGTGCGTGAGCGTGCCTCACACCTTTCATTTAGCATCCTTTATGGCAAATGAATAATGAAAAAATTAAACCAGTCATAGTAGGCTAGATGATTTCACGTGTTTTATTTCTTGCTGCAGAAGTGCTTGGGGGAGTTTGCGGCACGTCTCTTAAAAGCACATGCTCACTTTTTTCTTGGCTTTTTACATTTATCCGCTTTGTTCTTTTGCTCCATTTGTGCTCTAAACATGTGACTGCGAGCAGGCGATTTGCCACTAAAAAGAGTTACACTGGTGTATTTATAGCTTAAAACCCCTGCCCCCTTCTAGGTCTATATAGCATGAATCATTGATGTTCCTGTTTCTCTGCTTTGCTGTTGCTTTCAGCGGTGTCACGTTGGCAGGTGTATGAGTATTGGTCTGGACGTGTGTTTTGAGTGCCGCTCTCTGTGCTTCCTTGGCTCTGAACTGTGAAAGAAACTGGAAGAGCACAGAAAATGAAAAGGGGTTGCATATTCCTAGGAATCTCAGGAGCCTGTCATTGAAAGATGTGATGTTTCTGAACTGTTGGATGTTACAATACTTCATTCATGTGTTATATAGCACTTGAGCTGCTGTGTGGAATTGGATTCCCAGTAGTCTGTCTGTTATCACTTCCTGTCTGATGACACAGTGACAGAAGGTTGCAACAGGGGCCCTTATATTTGCCACCACTTCATTTCGTTTCGTCTTTTCTCTTCAAATACATTGAAACATTTCATCAGCCTGTCACTATTTGCATGATAAATAGTAAACAACAGGTATATTACCAGAGCATTGTCCGTTACATGACTGAGCAACAAATAATTGTATAATACATAAGCAAAACAAGAATAGATCTGTAAAATAATTACATGTATACTTTTTTTTTATGTGCATTGATGCAGTTAAAAACTTTTTCAGTCCCATACCGATGCCTGGGCTTTGTATATCTGTCGATCCCCGACACCGATCCGATTCCATTGTTGAATTAATATTATAAACTGCATACCTTATACCTTCCTTCCACCACTAAAGGCACCAAACTTTCCTAACTAAACATTACTTTCCTAACAAAGACAAAACAGATGTAATGTATTGAATACTTATTTATTTGTCATTTAAAGAAAAAATTATGCATTCAAACTGAAAATAGAATGTAATCAAACTTCTTAAAATAAATTTAAATAAATAAAATGTAGAAGTAGAAACAAAAGTGCATTGGTCAAACATACACTAGTAATCAAACAAGTTACCAAACATTATAAACATATTACGTGCAAAGTCCTACATGAATTCAAAATAAAACAGCAGCTGAACCCGAGAATAAACTAATACAAAGTTAATTATGCGTTCTATATTGTTTACCATATTATTCATTCTTTCAAGCAGAAATGTTTTTTTATGTAAATACATTTATAATAATCTTTAGAACTACTAAGTACAACGTGATTTGCTTTTGTTGCTTGATTACCATGACTTTGACAATAGCAATTAAATTAGAATATGCATTTAAAACCAAATACACGTGAACGCAGTGCACTGATACATGTTCCCTACCGTTTACATTAACATAATACGTAATCGACGCTGCAACCTATATTTACAGTGACTGACTGAGACGGAGGAAGAAAACGGGGATCGGCCCTTGGGTCTGTTCATTTTTCCGATCCAGCTATTTTTTCAGTATAATATCGCATCGGTGCACCCCTAGATAAAATGCATTACCAGAGAAGCACTAATTAACCAACAAGGGTTTTGGCCTTATTTAGGCCCCATTTACACGAAGGGAAGACGCAGATATTTCTCTCTGTTTTTATCACAGAAAACGATTATTTCTAAAAAAAAGTGGAGATTTCTGATAACGCCGTTTTTGCGTTGCAGTGTAGACTCTGAAGAGGCTTTCGATGACGCATTTTAGTCATATGGTGCAGTCATGTGACCAGTTCAACTGATGGCGGACGGCATTACACAGCAGTTGTTTTGTTTTCGCTCAATTTTGACAGCCCTATTAAGGTTTAATATCAGTTTGTAAATGCTCCAGAAAGCTTTTCTTCAAAGAAGACGTAATGTAAGTAAATAAACGGCAGATGGAAATGACGCAGATCGACAATAGTTAGTAAGCACAGCTTCCTGTTGCTCTGTACACACGGAGTTCATGCCAAAACAAATGCGCAGTGCAGTCTACGGTCCAATATACCATTGCTTGCTCGGTTCTTTTTAATTAATCCGTAAAACTGCTTTGCAAATTAGACTGAATTGAATATAGGAGTCACTGGTTTGAATCATGAAGTGAATCAATTAGGCTTCTCACTACCTCTGTGAATACCTCACTCGTTCAGTGAACCACTTATTGTGTCTGACTCGAAATAGACTCAAAATGTTTTTGAAAGCAATGATAAATACTGTAGGCAATGTAATATGACTTGTAAAAGTCACCTCTTGAGTATATCTGAGTCTTGCAGCCCGTTCATAAGGATATTGGGCCTAAACAGAGCTACATTAAAGTCTCACTATGCTGTATTTCCTTGATGTTTAGCCTTCATACAGTGTTTAAAGGAATAGTTCACCCAAAAATGAAAAATCTGTCATCATTTACTCACCCTCGAGTAGATATTTTGATAAAAGGTTGTATCCAGGCTGTTTTGGTCACCATTGACTCCAATAATATCACTCCAAAAAAATAAGTCAGTGACCCAAAACAGCCTGGTTACAAACGTTTATCAAAATATCTTCAGGTTTCAGGTTTGGAACTACTCGAGAGTGAGAAAATGATGACAGAATTAAAATGTTTGGGTGAACTATTCCTTTAACAGCTCTAAGTGAATGAAAACGTCCTGAAATGGACTGTGTATAGTTATTGCATCTCAGATTTGATTGCATGGTTTAAACGATTGATGTGGCTTTGATGGTTGCATATTTGAAAATGAAAAAGGTGGAAAACTCTAAGAATCATTTCAGCAAAACACTGTTCTTGTTCTGTAGTTCTAAATAGAACTCTTATACATATAAAGATCCATCTACTTTAAATAACCACCTTTTTTTTTAGTGCAGACTGTAGCAAACTGCCCTGAATGTTCAAGCTTGTCTAAACTCGCGTTCTCACACCAGAGTTTAATTACTCTTTTGTGCTTTCAGGCATCTGGAATTATAAACGCCCTGCTGCTCAGGCTTTCGCTGGCCCTGATAAGATTCTCCATTTTGTTTTAAGCTCTTGATAGAATTGTTATAAGAACAGGTTTAATTGTAAGGCTTGAAGTTGTGGTTTATTGACCCTGAGTTTCCAAAAAAAAAAAAAAAGACTATCACATTCTGTGCTTTTCTTTGTGCAATTAAGCAAATGAACTTGATGGAAGATGCTGCCAGATTACCTTTAAGTAGCTAGCGTGAATAGAGTTGAATGAAATTGTAATTTGCCATTTCTATCTTCCATTTGACATAAATTAATGTCTTAGATATTTTGATATAGAGACATAATAATACATCAAGTAGGTTATGCCAAAGTAAAAAATGGCATACATGAGAACTAATAATATGTAATCTTTGTTATTTCTATCTTCAAGTCATTTTAAATGTTTAGAAAAACAAAGAAATTTATTGGTGAAGAAGTTTCTCAATATATGTGACACAGTTTCTCCCCTGCACACAGTATACATAACAATAACCACACCAAATTGAAAGCCTGTGGTGTTTGTGTGGGTATAGGGATGAAATGGCCTGGTGTGAGTGTACTGGTACAGAGCAGATGTGTTCAGCGTCACTGCAGCTGTCCGTTCAGCTCAGCACAGAGCCAGCTGCTCTCCTCTCTCTCACACACACCTGCATGACTAACACTTAACTCGCTTTCAGTTAGCACAACATTTAGCCTAATGTTGTACTGCAGAGAGCCTTTTAATCATGGGGCTAAGAATTGTTCAGTGCGCATCCGGATTGGAAAGCGTGCTTCTGCTTCCCCAGTCCCCATCTCATCACCGTCAGGTTGCTTCAAAGTATTGTGGATGTGCTTTTCTTCAGAGTAATTGGCAGTTTTCAGGAGTCTTGGCCGGGGCGCAGGCTGAGGCATCATTATGTGTTTGACACCTTCTCCCCGTGTCTTGGATGTAGGCTGTGAAAGCTCACGTTGCTGCGGTGCACCTCCGCTCCTATAATAGAGTCTATAGGGTGTTTTGTTTACTGGCCATCCTGTTAGTTTTGCACTGGTCTCCTTTCTGTGTCCACAGTGCTTTTATAAGCATGACTGCGAAATTACAGAAAGCATACAGTAGTCCCAATTAACTTTTAGTCTGAGAATTGAGAACATTTAACAGACAGAAATAAGTTGTACATAAACAGAAGACTTCCGGGATCAGCTTTATGTGAAATGATTTATTAAACAACAGTTAAAAATAAAATGCCACAGTGAAAGGAGATGGATGGTGCTGGTGTCAAATAAACAGCATAAAATTGAATCAAGCTTGATGCAAACGCTGCTGGCATGTGTCACATTACTGCCATTTGGCTTCATTGCTGTCAAACCTGGTGCAATGCACACACTTTTTATAAATGAGATGCTCATGATGTCGGGGAGACAGCATAACTGCCTTTTCTTTGATGCATATTCAAATGACAGCTGTATCACAGCCATTTCTTCATCGCATCTCTGTAAAATGATACCAAACATGATCAAGAGATGCTATATGTGTTGAGAGGATATGTGAGCTTGCACAGATGCACATCAACAATGTGTGCATAAATGCTTTCCCAGGCATGGCAAGGCGAACTCTTCTATTCATATTAAATAGTGTGTAATGCTAGAGTAGGAAACGAGAATGCTATAGATTGCCCTTTACCTCTACGGTGGCGTGAACTCAATTTAACAAACTGTTTCTCATGTCAGGGATGTGTTTTTCATATCTTTCATTGCTGTCGCTTGTTTTGCAGGATCCTGCAGCAGCAAAATGAAGACCTCCGTCGCCGGCTCTCCCAGACCACTCATAAGATGGAGGCGATGGAAACGGAGTTCGAAACCAGCCGACATTACATGCAGGCAGAGCTGGGTCGAACCAGAGACGACCTGGAGAAAATGAGAGACAAATTCAGAAGGTTTGCAGCTTTTAATCAATATGGATGCATTGAAGTGAACTTTTTGTTTATTGCATATTGCAAATACAGTTCTTATGAACGTTATATGACTGAACTGTTTTTCACATCATTAATAATAATAATTAAAAAAACAAATCTTGAAGCAAATCAGCATCTTAGAATAATTTCTGATCTGAAAATGCGTAGAATGTAGTTTTGAATAACTGGAATAAATTACATTTAAAATATATTAACATTAATAAATGGGCATTTGAAATTGTAATATTATTTCGTTATAATACTGTTTTACGGTATTCGTTATTTATTTAGGGAATGGCAAAACATTCTTCAATAGCTTTAATGTAAATAGAATTTTTAAAAACCTTATTGTCCTAGATAGATTTAACATTTTCACTATTATTTAAGAATATATTATTATAATTATCCAAAGCCATTATTTGCAAAACTAAGAATAAGCTAAGAACTATCATGAAGTGGCTCTGTTATAAATCTACATTTATTATTTATGATTTTTCCACATATTTCTGAGGTTGTTGTCTTTCTCGTCTGTTTGAGCGTGAAAACTATAGTTAACTCTTTAACAGCGGTGCTATAGAGAAACGTTGATTTCTTTAGACTGCAGTTCACTTGTTTCTTTGATGCATTAGGTCTATAGTGTCAGTAGGGGGCACTGATCATGTGACCCCCAACAGTTTCTAAAATTAGTCCCACTTTATTTTAAGGTCCAATTGTTGCTAATAACAAACCATTAACTATGACTTTTGCCACAATAAGTAGTATTAGGGATGCAGAATATCTGCTATAAACAGCCAACATGTAAATTATAGGTATGCTAATAAGAACAGTTGAAATATAAGGTTTAGGTTCAACATTTGTTGTGGATTAAGTAATAAGATAAGGGGTCATATGATGCCATTTCAAATTTTCCTTTCTCGTTGGAGTGTAACAAGCTGTTAGTGCAGAGATAAGATCCCTGGACTTACAAAGATTCAAATCTCAAAACCAAAGAGAGATTCTTTGGAAAAGTTATGGCGTAACCTTGTTTAAACATGCCTCCACTTTTCTACGTCACAGAGTGGGTTTAATTTCAAACACAGCCCGAATGTTTTCACAAAGAAAGAAGGCGGAGCTATTATTCTGGCTGTAGTGTTGCTGCGGGCGCCATGTTCTGGAGACGCTGTGTGTCATCGTGAAAGACGATGCATTTTCTGCATTGTGAAAATCATGGAACATTAACATTTATCCACAAACCTCTGCAAAATGAGAAGGGTCTTTCAGCATAAATCTGGAAAGAGGTGGATACAGCATCTTTCTCACTGAAGTTGCAGGCGTAGATGAGCGAGAGAGATGAGACATACCCCCGCGATTCATTTTTAATGATTATGATCAAAGCAGCCAAATTAATAAGTTCTTTGTAGTTATATGAAGCTGGCAGCCATCACTTTAATCACACTGACCGGCGGCTGTGTAGAGTTGCGGGACCCCTGCTGTAGGCCGCACTACAAAGCACAGCGGGATCTGCAGTGCAAAGCATGCTGGTCTGGCTAACACGGTCCAGAGGAAGACAAGTAACGCTGTACACAAAGTAACACTGAGCTATGCTTTATCAGACATTACAGGCATGATGAGATGAAAATGAATCCAATCAGACCAATCACTGCAGATTACTGTCAGGTAAAGGAGGAGTTTGGAAAAAAGTTAAAAATAGCCTGTGAATAGGCTAAAAAAGCAACGTTTATGGTTCCAATGCTACTTAACGATTTCATTAGCGATTCTTTTAGTACTTGTTCTCTCTCATCACACTCAATTCAGACAGCACGTTCACAACCCCCCCCAGTTTCACAGACAAGGCTTAAGCTAGTCCCAGACTAAACTGCATGTTTGAGCTGTCTCAGATGAAAATATCTTGCTCTGACACATCTTCAAACATGTCAGTGTTATTGTTCTATGTTAAGATGCACACCTGTAATATTTTTTTGTAAAAGTTGCTTAAATCCTAGTCCTGGCTTAAGCTAATGCTACGTTCACACCAGACGCGACTTGTGCGAATAAACCGCGCTATTCGTGTGTTGTTGGACGCTTGAACATTTTGAGTTCACTCGCTTCATTCGCGTGTGAAATTAACTCCACAGCAAACACAAATTTGCATAATGGGAGGGGCTTCTGCCACGTGGTTCCAGTCTCTGTAGTGCTTAGACATGAGGTCAAATTAGTTTTGAGTACATCTAATAAAACTTTGGTTTAATGAATCTAGTATTTATTTCCTTTTTATTCTTGTTTATATTAATGTACGAAGATGCTCCTCCACATACAGTGACTATGATTTTGTCCTCCATAGTTTCAGAATTCTGCCTCCGTTTGCTAGTAATCACATCACTACTAGAGCAAGCTCCTGATTGGTTAACGCATCGCGAATTTTCGCCAAAGTCCAGATTTGTTCACACATCAATTTGAACACGCATCATACTCCCGAAACGCATCAAGTGCGCTGCTTAATTAGCGCAAATCGCATCACAGGATGTGTAATTGCTTCTTTGCATTGACATGTAAATCACTCTCACTTAACACTTCATTCACGTCTGGTGTGAACCCGGGCCAATGACTTTCAGTGGTGGCACAGTAAACTGTATTTTATTATGGCGGTCCATTAGATGACATCATTAGCTGAACCAAACATCATGAAACTCATTTGGTTCCTGAATTTTATAGTTCAGTCCTTAATTTACAGCTCTTATTCACTCGGAATCTAATACTCCACAGCAGTGTTTATTTGAGTCATATTTTATTTATTTAATATAATTTAAGTGGCCATCCACAAGTTTTTCTAATACTATTACAATGTTAATTAAATTGACTCAACGAATGTTATTCTGTTCTTCTGCGATGTAATAGAAAGTGCCTGACAGCCTAGTCTTCAGGAAATAAATAAAAAATGTTTACCCCGGCAATCAAGCAGCTCTATTATTTGACGAAAGCCTTGTGTTTTTTCAGGCTAATTAAGAACTGCATTTGAGAGTCTTAAGTGGCTGTAATGTGTTACTTTCATTACAGGTAAGGCAGGAGAACAGCGCTGTGCGATTGTGGCTGATTTTAATGAGCACAAGCTCAGTGTGAGACTGTGCTATTTGTATAAGGGTTTAGTGGCAGGGTAATGACCAGCGCCTCTGACACGCAGACAGGTTGTTTTTTTGTGTGAGCAAAGGTGACAAGCATGTAAACGATACGTAGAGTTTGATGAAAGATTATTAGGGCAAACGTTTTAGTATTTTGCACTGATAATCATATCTTTAAGGTACAAGATTGTGGTCCGATATTAAATAGGGTTTGTCTTTTCAGACAGCTGTGAAAAAGAGAGATTTTTATTTTAGATAATTGCCTTTAATTATGTTTGTAATAAAAACACGCACCTCACACAAATACAAGTTTAGCAATGTGAAACTTTCCATTTCTGGAAAGAAGAACATTAACAACATTAATACGTTTTGCCTTTAAATTTATATTATTATTATTAGCAATGATGATTATTAAACAACAGAAAATGCAGTCCAGAGAGCCAGGTCTGTTCATTAGTGGCACTGAAACACGTGTGATCAAAAGAGCGACTCATTTATCAACCAGTTTTCTTCAGGGTGTGAATAGGAAAAACGTTACAACACCTCTTCTAACATAAATATATATATATATATATACTAGTGCTGTCGAACAATTAATTGTGATTTAATCACATCTAAAATAAAGGTTTTTGTTTGATATATATGTTTGTGCTGTGTATATGTATTATATCTATAAATACACACATGTACAGTATGTATTTTGATAATATTACATGTATGGATTTATATTCATGTAATTTCAATTTTATATATACACTGCCCTCCAAACGTTTGGAAACAGCCCTGGCAAAGTGTGGTTTTGGAGGATATCGGCATAAATCTCATTTTTTGGTGCAAGTACTGTACGTTAAAGTAACCTGACATTATCACTGAAGACCAGCAATAATCATTTTCATTTTGATTATATAATAATGCCAATGTATGCATGTCAAAGCTGAGCTGCTGTGGGAGGAACTGGACTGTGATGTCCGTAAGAAGTGTCCAGTAACCAGCGTGAATCATCTTTGGTCAGTCCTTCAGGAGGCTTGGAGTAATATATCAAGTCAATGTTTGAACAAACTGACCGCTCAGGTTTCCTGATGATGCAGAGCTGCTAATGCTGGATATTTTGAAGTATTTTCGATGCATAAAATGTTTATATAAGAAAATATGTTTTTGTAGTTTGTCCCTTATCAGTGCAAAGTTATCACAAGCTAAAAAGTAAAACATTTTTAGAGCGTTTCCAAACATTCGGAGGGCAGCGTAAACCTAACATTTTTATGCATACATGTGTTTGTGTTTAAATAAACATCATATGCACAGAACACACATATTATGTAAACAAACACCTTTATTTTGGATGCGATTATTCATTTGACAGCCATAGTAAATACATAAATGAATTAAAACTGCATTAATGTCTTGTTCTAATTGAAACGTTTATCACACTTAATTTGTGCACTAAATACTCTTGAGTGGCTCCACCCCTAATGGAATCTCATTGGTACAAAATATATACATGTACTGCCTATCAGACCTCAGATAGTGCAGCATTTGGACTTTCAAGATGGGTAAAAAAATGTACTTGTAATGTCACTGTAAACGTCACTTCACACTTTGTTCTGAAACAGTGTTATAAGTTCAGCTTTAGATCAGCTGATGATTTAATCGCGGGCTCATATCGGCCTGATATGCCCCTGATGGTCTGAGAGCAGCGCTTTGTGATTGAGTCGGTGTGTAATTTGGCTGCAATCATGCCACTTTATCTCCAATCAGGATGCATCTCCGGCTTATATGCTTTCAGACGGCAAAGAGATTGAATTACCCAGCGTTCCTTCCATCAAAAAAGTGTGGTGCGCACATTTGCTGCTCCATTTCCCCGCCTGCCACATCCTAAACCTGCGTGCCAGCTCTCCGCAGATAATAGCCTAATTGGATTGTAATTGGTTAGTGATTCTGCAGCGTAGGCGTTTGAATGCCATCTCTGATCTAACACCGTCACATACACTGTGGCGATTTGCACCAGGTACTCTGGGAAGCCTTGAATGAGAGGTATTGTTATAGATGTTTGTTTGTTTACTTAATTACCTGGTTATTCTGTGCATTTTTATTGAATTTACTTTGCTTCTGAAGCTGTTCCGCTGGCCCTTCCCCCTCCTCTGTGATGCAGAGCGGTCATCAAGCAGCAGTGATTATTGCATTTCATCAGCACCTGCCATTCGCTGCTAGAGTCGGCGCAAATCACCTCCGCTCGCTAAAATGAATTGATTAAATTCTAATTGTTATGAAGCCAAACAGTGAAAGTCCCTCATGGTCTGCCAGGCAGAATGATATTGATCCGCGAGAGGGAAAGAGCGATTGAGATTGAGGTTTGCGCTGTAGATAATGTGGCATGCAGGCCAGATGGTCTTTGTAAGCAGAAATTCTGTTTCCTTCGAAAGGTTTTGTGAACGGAGCCTTAAGGTACCTTGTGCTGAATCTCATTTTGTGAATCGATTCAGTGAATATATGAAATCAAAAAGTATCGGCATAACCTTATTTCTCAGATGCGTTTGGTCTTTAATACTCCTTAACCTTTGAAAAAGAGCTTTGTAAATTATTTATATGAAGTTAATATTAAACATACTAAAGTACTGTGTAAATAATTAAAGGAATTGTTCCAATCCCATATGGCTTTCTCTCTTCTTTGAAGCACAAAAGGAAAGTTTATGGAGGATATCCTGGCTGCTTTGTTCCATATATTGAGAAACGTTGGATCTATCAAGCTGCGAAAAATGAGCATAAAGGTATCATAACGCATATTCTCAAGTCATGAGGGATGTTTGTTTCTTCATAAAAGTAGACTTATGTACTATAAAATATATATATAAAAAAGTCTTCCGCAAACAATGTTCATAAAATAGTAATGGAAATACTCTAGACATATTTTCACACACGTGATGGAGACTTTTTAGCATTAGTATCGTTGCTGAGAAAAGGAAGTAGCAGCTGCCCCTTGACTAAAAATTGGGGCTGAATAATGCCTCGTCTTTTTTATTTTTTTATTTATAACATTTTTCTAGCAAAGCACAATGTGCCAGTTTTTCGGTTCAAAAGACTTGCACTTATGATAATCGTAATGTTTTTCTGTGATGAAAATGTCTTTAAGTGCCTCTTCTCTTCGTCTTCTGGCTTGTTCTGTAATCTGCGTTGGCATTGTGACCGCTTGAGGATTTGATGACTTTAACATCAGACACACTCTCATACGTTTCTGTGTTTGAAATAGAAGTTCTTATTATTGCAATAACTTGAGAATATTTCCTCAGCTGCCATATCTCTGCCTTCCTCTGTGGCGAGCTCTAGTGAGGGATGCAGTAGCATTTCCCAGCAAAGAAGCAAAATCCTGGTTTGATGTGCACTGTAAAAAATTATATCTGTAAGATTTCCGGTAATTCGAAATTTGACCGTAAAAGTTTTTACGGTTTTAACTTAAATTTACAGTTAAATATAGATATTACTTTAACTTATATAATGTTAATATACCAACCTATTAAAGCACTGAAATCTGTTTTGTAGCTTTGAAATACACTGATAAACACCGAATGCAGCTGATGATGAGAAAGTCACACGATGAACCAAAGCCCATCACAAGAACATGTCATTGAGTCATTCAGAGTCATTCACACAAACACTAAACACTAGGGTTGGGCATCGTTTTGATTTGAACGATTCTGATTCCGATTCCGATTCTTCCTTTCGATTCCGGTTCTTTTC
>JAUMHR010000063.1:4031675-4043677 GCA_032361145.1 Enteromius fasciolatus | reverse complement strand
GCAGCACCTAAAAAAAATAGTACAGCAGCAAAGTTCCTTGATTATTAGACTGGAATGAGAGTATAGTTCCTAGTTATTCAGCCTAGAAAATTGCAACTTTTCCTTTTCTGTTGATCTTAGTACACAATGTAACTACAGAGGAGTCAAGTTTTAAATAGGAAAAATAATCAAATGCTTTGGTAATTTTTGAGCATTGTGCTAACGGTCTAATCAGATTCAATGATCTATGCTAAGCTACAGCTAAAAGAACCAGCACCAGACCTAAAGATCGACTGAATGGATTCAAAAACGGTAAAACTCAACTGTTTAACTCCAGGTGAGTTAGACAATGAACCCACTTATTTTTTAAATAGTGCTGTGTTTCTTTAAAAAAAAAAAAAAAGACTAAACGCAGTATTCAAAGCTTTCACAGCAATTACAACCTTTATACCTTTTAAAATGTTATGATTTTGCTCTTCCTGTTCTTAATTAGGTTTAAAGTGCCCCTGTTATGCCGTTTTAAAGGTTGCTAATATTGTTTTATGAGTCTTTTAAAACAGGTTTACATGTATGCACGGTCAAAAAACACTTTATTTCTCCAAAAATGGATTTAATTTTACCCCATTTCTAAATGATTCGTAAACGACTCGTTTGAAGCAGTGGAAGAAGAATCAGTCTGTCTAAGCCCCGCCTTCCCGTGAGCCCTCATTGTGATTGGTCAGATGGCGCAGTACTTTATGATTGGTCTACCGCTACAGTGGTCCACAGAGCTTGTACCAAAACTATACTTTCTGACATTCAGTGTGGCCAATTTAGCGACTTTTTAGACCCCCTTGGCGGTGTTTTTTCAAAAAAGCGACTACGAACAAATCTAGCGACTTCTTGGACAAACCTCAGCGAGTCTCCGGTACAGCCGCGCAGGCGCGAGCGCTTGTTTTTCCCAACGCGTGCGCACACACCTCTCTCTACGTCTGTTCTGATTTTATGTTGCTTTTATTTTATGGTGCATTTCAGTCACTGTTTCATGTTCATTCTGTTTTTCTGACAACAGAACAGAAACCATTAAATTTATCAATGAAAACAGTTATATTGAAATTTGGGTGCATTAAATTACATTATGTGACCACAGAGACGCAAAATAATGACACAGACCTAATGAATAGGCAAATTAACGTATTACGTCAACTAGGGATTTTTCAAACTGGCTTTAGCTACTTTTGATTGAAAAAAGTTGGCAACACTGCAGACATTACTAGAGGTGCTTTCTGAGAGAATACGTCAACTACAGTAGTTAGCAAGGATTACTGTGGAAAGTGCTGGCAATTTGCTTTTGTACGTGAATCGGGCACACATTTACGTTGTGAACTTCGGCATTGTATAATGCATAACACTGTGTTAAACATCGTTTAACTTAATTACTTAAACTAACGAGACAGACAGACAGTCAAGCTGCATCAATCACAGTATTAGACTACATTAGCCACACAGCTGAACAACAGAAACGCAGGTTAGCCGGTTAAGTTACCAAGACGTGTGCAGGGTTGTTACACAACATAACATAACGTTACATAAATAAGATCGCTAGAAAATAAAATCATCAATGATTAATCTTACTCACAGTTAGAAGCTCAGAGGAGCAAGTCGGTCCACGTAAACTTGGCGCTGATCGATCTTTTAAGACCAAGCGTTTGGTGAATATCACGTTGTAACGTTACTCCAAGAGATTGTAAAGTTACTGCTGAGGTGTTGTTAAAAAAATACATCTTAATCACTCATTCTTTGTAGATTCATCTTTCAGAAGGGCATATTAAACAAATTTACTCTCACAGGATACAGCGTCTTCTCATGATGTAATCCACGTGGAGATTGTACTGTTTGGGGGCGGGGCAAGTTGTTCGCGACGTAGAACGTGGGCGGACGTTATGCAAATATGTTACTTCGTGACGTGGCTCGGTCAAAGATACTCTTTGGCTCGGTAACAGAGAAAGATTCGAATTGTTGACGACTCGTTTAGGCGAATGTGAGTCGACTCTTGTTTTTGATAGACAATAACTTTATCGTGCACTGTCAGCGTCACAACTTTGCAGAGTTTATGTTCACATTCAGCTACATGACACACTGCATGAAATGATATTTGAAAAGGCATAATAGGGGCACTTTAATATAGCATTTCTGAAATGTGTTTTTTTTATAATATATTATTTTAAATCATATTATTTTAATTTAATATGATATTATATTGTTTTAAATAATATTATTATTTTACCTGCACCACAGGATACTGTGATATTGGCTATGTGAGTATGGACATTCGGGAACCTTTAAAATGCAAAACTATCCTACACACAAAGGCTAAAGTAGAGTAACGTTAGCACCCAGTGTTGTGTTCGATCCCTGAATGAATTGGATGTAACCTACAGAAAGACTTGAGATGATTCCAGACTGGGTCAGCACTTTTGTGCACTACGTGTCCTGGCTCACTTCTCATTTCAGCTCCTTCCAGATCAGACTAATGAGTATTTCATCATGCTGAATCCTTTAGCATACTCCTGTCAGTAAAGAGGATTCATTACAGCATTACCCACTGGAAAATTGGCCTTCCATTTGTCTCGGTTCTTTAGCAGCTTGGTAGATTGATCGGAGGCCTTTCATTAATTATAGACAATGATCTTCTTCCTTATTATTTGCCTTTCCTGGCAGCTGCTGAATGAGAGAGGAGATAGACATTTGGTTGGTGTCGGTGTCCATTTCCTTATTCGATCCCTGACCGGAAATAGAGAGCTGCTTCTTCAAAGTCATGGACAAAAATAACTGCAAGCAAAATAAATAAAAGCACAAAGCTGGTGAACCACACTCTATGGTGAATTGAACTGTTTACTCTGCACAAATGCTTTTAATACCCTCATGCTGCAACTGCACGTCAAATACTCCAAAACTCTTCTGTTGATTTTATAAGAAAACACTTTTCACTGAAAAGAAAAGAGCAGGTTAAAAATGCATGAAGCACAAAGGTCTGGGAAGACCTTCTAAAAGGTATAAACAACACAATCAGCTCTGCGCAAGAGCTGCTGAAACATGACGCGATGTGACTGTAATGGTAATGTCTGCCTGTTTTCACTGCGCTGAGGCACTTTTAACGCTCGGATGTATTCTGAGTAGGAGTATCGTATTTAAGCTGCACAACTGCCTGAATCCAAATGAAGGAGACTGTGAAAGGATGGTGACATCAAACAGCATCAGAGGACATCAGACACCGCACTGAAGCCTGTGAAGCACACACACACCTGTGTAATGGAAACAGACAGGTGTTCAGTGGAAAGACCACTGGTCAGGTATATACATATACAGTCAAACCAAACATTATGATTTTGGGTATTGACATACCCAAAAATTCTTCACACAGTGGACTACCAGTAACCAAAAACCATTCAGACACTTTGACATGACCTTCTTTTGACCCCTCCCCGGTAACACTTGTCTTTCCCCTGATAAATTCTTCATTTGCTGTTTAATAGTTAGTGAGGTAGTTGTTAGGCAACTGAATTCATTACATATCTTTGATGAATTTGTCACAGTTCTTGTCATGTTTTATTACCATTGTCCATACTATAGCATGTCTGAATAATTTTTGGTTTAGACTTTATAGATATAAATATGTGACCCAGGACCACAAATTTTACTGTGATTTATACATGATCTGAAAGATGAATAAATACGCTTGGTGACTGATGTATGGTTTGTTAGGATAGGACAATATTTGAGATACACCTATTTAAAAAAATTAGAATCTAAATTAAATATTGGGAAATTCACTAACAAGTTTTTATGCATGTTAATAACAAAAAAATACATTTTGATATAATTACGGTAAGAAACGCACAAAAAATCTTCATGGAACATGATCTTTCCTTAAAGGAGACGTATCATGAAAATCTGACTTTTCCAGGTTTTAATTGCTATAATTAGGTCCCCTGTGCATCTATCAACCAAAAAACGTGAAAAAAGAGTTAACCCAGTAACTTTGTTTAAGCAAGACTTTTTCTGTAAGCGTCTGAAAAAACAAGCACGTCTGTTTTGGCTCCCCTTGTGACGTTCCTAAGGGATCTCATTATAATATTACCATTGCTGCTAATGCAATGGCAAAATTTTGAGCAAAACATGCTAAATATTCTGTCTTTGGCTGCACAGACACTATTTCGAGTCCCAGCCTCAGAGGAGACAGTGGATTTATTCATTTATGTACTGCATATTGCTGCTGCCACACATGTAAGCTGATTTATTTCCCAGCTGTTTACCTTCACAGACGTTTTTGTAACTTGTGTGTTTTAAACGTAAACTTGTGTGTATGAGAACTTGATTTAGTACTCACATGCCCAGAATCAGATGTTTTTAGCAGGTACGAGCTGTAATGGCACAGATATATTCTGGAAAAGGGGGCGGGAAGCAAACGCTCATTTGCATTTAAAGAAACAGGCACGGAGAACAGTGTTTCTGCTTCCACTCAAAATAGACATTTTCAAAATTATATAATAAATCATCTATAAGGTATTTTAAGCTAAAACTTCACAGACATGTTCTGGGGACACCAGACATTTATATTACATTTTGTAAAAAGGAGCATAATATGTCTCCTTTAATATCCTAATGATTCTGGCATAATTTTGACCCATGCAATTAGTTATTGCTACAAATATGCCCGTGCACACAAGAAGAACAAAAAAAGCAGAGCAAAAAGCATTTAAAAAGGTGTAAACTGATTTATTCAGGCATCAGGCCATCACATCAACCCTATACAGCTCATCTAACAGAGTATGCTGTTCTTGGTTAAATACAGTATATTTATAAATAGACTGTACATCTGTAAAATAAATAATTCACTATTGCGTATTATAAGTCACTTGGTGTTTAAGGTTTCTGTTCCAGCTTTGAACGGTCTTGCTCTAAGTGCTACAGGTCATGCAGCGTGAGAGGTTGCACACTAACTGGTGGTCTCGCAAAACATCGGCGGCTCCAGTATCACATCTCTGTCTCTGCCAAAAAGCTCTCACCCAGTCCTGATGTCATCAGGACCATCTGGGAGCTGGAAGAGTCTGGAAGGGTCAGAGACAATTTGGTAAATGTTTGAAACGTGTAAAGAGGACAGGAATTTGGCTTTTCCAGTTCTGAACGACTACAGTTTTTTCTTTCTAGGGATAGTTCACATTCTCTCATCTGTATTCACCCTCAAACCTGCATGACTTTCTTTTCACCCGGTGTGTTTTAGGAAAACATCCTGGCCGCTCTTCTTCATATACACTGTGTTTTTAAAATAATATCATAATTATGAAGATACAGAAAGTACCATAATATAAGTATTGCTATTTTAATGTTTTAAAATATAATTAATTCCTGTGATCAAAGCTAAATTTTCAGCATCAATACTCAAGTCTACTTTAATTATTTTAATATGCTGAGTTATTTTCAGTAAATCAATCAAGAACAGTTGTGCTGCTTGATAGTTTTTGTGCAAGCCTCTTTTCAAGTAGAACAGAATTTATTTGATATATATATAGTTTTTTTTTATACAACATTTATTCAACTGTCCTGAATAAATGTCTTAACCTCTAATTAATGTCTTTCTGGCTCAAAAATAATAACAGCAACAAAAAAACATGAAACTACCAAAAAAAATCAATAACAGATAAAAGAAATAAGGCTATTTTTTTTTTTTAAATGAATCAAGCAAGTCCCCATTCACGTTCATTATATGAAGGAATGGTCAGGATTTGCTTCCAAACACTCATCATTTGCACAAAAAGGAAGTCAAATAGGTTTGGAGTGGCATGAGGATGAGCGTTTTCAGCCGAACTATTCCTTTACAATTTAACCTGGCTACTAATAACCTCTAAGTCTAACGACTTTAGGATTTACAGGACAGAGCACTCACAACTTGGCCATTATAAGAAATTCATATTTCAATTTCGTAAGCAGAAATGATCTTTCCTAAATAATGCATGAGCAATGTCAATTTCTGTACTTCCCTTTTGACTCAGCCTCTTAGAGCCAGTTACTCCGGGAAAGTCATCCACACACAAAGAGGGAAAGAGAGAGTGGAAGAGAAATCTAAATGAAACAGTCTTGAAGCAAAGAGAACAGGCTGAGAGAGTGAGGCTGGTCAGCCCTTACTGCTGTGGGGAACCCAGGCAGGTTTCTCCCTGGGGGTCACCGAGCGTCCACGGGCCTCTCCGTCTTTATCCTCCTCCTCCTCGCCTTCAGAGAGGAGGTCTGAGATCTGCTGCTGCAGCTCGGGGCTGATGTCGTTTTCGGCTAGGACCAACACACGCAGGCTGGTGGGGTAGTTCTCCACCATGTCTAGGAAGACCTGAACACAGACAAACAAGGAAGGCATTATGCTTCATATGATGCTAAAGATCATTACTTGGTGTAACAGAATATGCTACTAACATGCTTTAATATTCCAAAAACATTATTTTTCAAATACTGGGTCCCTGAATTATTAGAATTATTTTCCACCTCAGGTGTGCATTATTTTTCTAATAATTCAACGGCATGAAGTCAATTGTTCCGCTTATGCGGTTGCCACACCTCCAGACATGGATCAGATAATATATTTCAAGGTATTTGTCTGGTTTTTGTACTTAAAACACTTTTGTGAGTAGGATTATTTCTTCTGAATCTCATCCTACGCCCTTTGTTAATTCCAAAATCTCATTTTAGACCTAGATTACTATATTTATTTGTTTGGCCGGTTTTGGGCGAAGTGATACGGAACTGTAATGCGGTCAAAAAAAGCTGCCTGGAACTACTTTCGCTGTGTGCAGCCAATCAGATTCAAGCATTCTACAGCCCCATAAATGATGTCCCGCCTCTCTCAAACCCTTATCATGGGAAAATACATCCTAAATACATGGGAAAATAGAAATTGCATCACATAACAGAAAAAAGAGGATGATGTAATGTATTATTATTGATATATAAATGCACACACATATAAATGTTAAAAACTGTTGCATGATATTTTTACATTTATATATATATATATATATACATATAAAAACATATTTTTTTATATATACTTGCATGTGTGTGTATTTATATATACACATACTGTAATAAATATACACACTACTGCTTGATAGCAATAAAAACACTTTTTTAAAGGTAAGAAATATTGTGCACAAATAGTACTCCAAATAAAGTTTAATTCAACTTTTGTGAGTCACGAGCTAGGTCATAAGTAAGTAAATATGTTAACAGATTTGAACTTTACTTAGTATGAAATAAACCTATCTTCAATACATTTGGGAAAATTGGCACAAATACTTGGGTGACCCACTATCTGCCATCCCCTGACACCAAACCGCGTCTTTACAAGCATCAGGACAGGAGAATGAACACTGAGAGCATTAGGAAATGCCCTGTGCAACTTTGCCCTCTAGTGGAGAGTTATGAAAAACAATCCTCTCCCAATTCTACCTCCTGTTGGCAGAGAGAGCTCTTAAAGGAATACTTTATCTGTGTAGTAATGACATGCTGCACAGACCTTGTAATACTGTCTATTTTAATGAAAAACGTGTAATACCCAGACATTCTGCTTAACATCTCATTTTGTGTTACACAGGAGAAAGATGATAAAACGAGACGACATGAGGGCGACAGAGGAATTATTTTGCTTAATCCATTATTTTCCCTCGCAGTGCTATTTTTCAGCAGGTGGTGATAGGGAAAGGTTGGATTACTCGTCTGGTTTATAAAGTACATATCTGATCTACATGCCCTATCTTCTTTCAAGGACGAGATGAATGAAGCCACTACACAGATTACATTACATGCATCACACAGCACTTACCCTTACACTTTATTTGTTTAGTATCTGTGATGCTGTGATGAAATTAGTTGGGAAAATAAAAACAATTAATTTAAAATAGACATTAATATGAGTTTTGGACTGCAACTAGGAGAACAATTAACCTCAAAGATTCTCTGTGTGGGGCCTGCAAGGTTTGTGATGTTTTTAAGACACTCTTGCTCGTCAAGGATGCATTTATTTGATTAAAGTATGTCACAAATTTTATTTTATTTTTAATAAACATTTTCATTTTGAATATATTTTAAAATGTAATTTATTTCTGAATTTTCAGCATCATTACTCCAGTCTTCAGTGTCAGAAAAATCATTCTTATTAGCTTTGCATTGAAAGCCATTATGGTGTAAAACATTTTTTTCTGGATTCTTTGATGAATACAAAGTGCAAAAAACAGCATTTATTTGAAATAGAAATCTTTTGTAACATTATTAATGTCTTTTGAACAGTTTAATTCATCCTTGATGAAGTCACTGCCCTCCGAATGTTTGGAAACGCTGTAGAAAAGTGGGATTTTTGGACAATACTGGCATGAATCTTTTATTTGTGGTAATTTTGCACTGATAAGGGAGAACACAAAAAATATTTAAATCTTTGATTTATCAAAATATCCAGCATTAGCAGCTCTGCATCATCAGGGAACCCGAGCGGTCAGTTTATTCAAACATTGACTTGATATATTACTCCAAGCCTCCTGAAGGACTGACCAAAGATGATTCACGCTGGTTACTGGACACTTCTTACGGACATCACAGTCCAGTTCCTCCCACAGCAGCTCAGCTTTGACATGCATACATTGGCATTATTATATAATCAAAATGAAAATGATTATTGCTGGTCTTCAGTGATAATGTCAGGTTACTTTAACGTACAGTACTTGCACCAAAAAATGATAAGGATTTATGCTGATATCATCTAAAAACCACACTTTGCCAGGGCTGTTTGGAAAATTGCAGAAGAAAAAGCTGTTTCAGGAGCTGCAGTGTGATGCATGAGCACACATGGCTTCCAGTGACACTGGGTTACTGGTGCCGCCCCAGTGACGGCTTTTGTACATTTATTTCTGAGTGTGGTGGCATACAGCGCCATAATATATATTATAATGAATTATGTTGTTAATAATGTGAATAAATATATTTTTAAAATCACCATGTTTCATGACTTAGTTCTGAGTTTGGGATATACCTGTGCTGACTGATTGGTGAGGCCGGTTCCCTCCAAGTCCAAAACTTCAAGAGTTCGACTGGAAGCAACAGCGACAGCCAGCATCCCAGCAATCTGATCCCCTGAAAACACAAGCAATAGAAAAAGCTGAGACAGAGACTCGGGGTGCAAGGTGCAAACCAAGTAGTTTTCAAAGTGCAAAGCCTGCATTTCTCCGGCAGAAAAATTTGCACGCTCGGGTGGCACTTTCATTCAGCAACCGTCAGCAAATAAAAGTCTCAATATATAACATCTACATCGACCGCTATACTTCAGGCAAACACTTGCCTCCTCGAATTAATTGTTAAATAGATTTGTGTCGAACCGTGACACGCAGTTAACTTTACAAACATTTCAAGCAAACTCTTGAGCTTATTAATACCGATAAAAAATGGTAACAATATCCATGTATCATGTCCAGCACACACCCATACCTCAGAACTGCAGAAAATGGCTCACCTAAGGGATTGTAGTCGAGGTTGAGGACCCGTAACTGTGAGCTATGAGCCACGGCGATGGCCAGTCGAGCCCAACCCTGCGTGCTGATGGCTGGGTTGGCACTCAGTGTAAGCTCTTTAAGCCCTGTGCAGTGTTATCGATCGCATAAAACAGCAGTGTTAATTCACCACAGATACGAGCCTGCTGCTAGGTATAAAACCACTACTACAGTATTTTTCATGTGGATATACATTATTCATAGACTTTCATAGTGAATTACACACCAAAAAACACACTCAGAAACAATGAAAACCGTCTTTATCAATGTTTTATAGTCTAAATGTTAACATTTGGAGCACTTAATCAATAATTTTGCTGTAATTTAACCTAATTTAATACATTTTGTAAAAGTAAAAAAGCCTTCTTGCCCTAGGCTGGGGGCAAAAAATGTGACATTTTGCACTATGTCAAGACAATTTGCACATGTATTCATTCATTTTCCTTAAGAATACATCATCTGGAGCTAATGCATCATCATCCTCCACATGCTAAACTTAATATGTTACAGTTTTAAGGTAAATGCACCCCCCCCCATACCATATATCTTACTTTATATCAACTATTATTCAATAAAAGTGAAGAAAATGTGTTTTTCTATATTGCCTATGTGTTTACAGTGACAATGTGCCAAAGCGCTGAGAGCTGTGGAGTTTGGGGAGTTTTGAAGAGAGTGCAGCACAAGTGTGAAAGCAACAAGAATGCATCAGCTTTGCAAAAGATACACATTTCTGGCACGTTAGCATGAGAAAATGGTGCTCTGGTGTAATGATGCAGCCAACTGAAAAATACTGCAGTATTTACTAAAACAATGTATAACGTGACTAACTGCTAACTGTTTTTAAAGGGGTCATGTGATGTTGAACATTATTTTGTTTATTTGGTGTTTAAGGTGCAAAAAACACATTGTTTTCCACAAACTGTACATTATTATTTCTCCTAAAATGGGTTGATTTGTACAAAGCTCATCGTTCTAAAAAAATGAGGTATGCTCTGATTGGCCAGCTACCCAGTGCACTGTGATTGGCCAAATACCTCATATGGCGGAAATGTTACGCCCCTTACCATAACG
This sequence comes from Enteromius fasciolatus, assembly GCA_032361145.1. Taxonomy (NCBI): domain Eukaryota; kingdom Metazoa; phylum Chordata; class Actinopteri; order Cypriniformes; family Cyprinidae; genus Enteromius; species Enteromius fasciolatus. The sequence continues at coordinate 4,033,064 of JAUMHR010000063.1, read as the reverse complement.
TAAAACACATTACAAACTAGGCATTTGTTGCATCCAGTGGAGACATAATGTTCTTGCAGAGGTAGAATTGCTCTACTTTCTAGTCTCTGCACAGCCAGCATAGACTACTCTCCAGATTTTAAGAGTCTGTCCTCCGTAAATGTGCTGAACACACGCTGATATTTGTGTTCAACTGTTCTGGAACAGTGTTGGAAACACAACTTAACACTGATTTCTAGTGGTGTCCTCTTTTGGAAGCGCAAACAAAGTAGTTTGAGTTTCACAATGACACACGGCGTCTCCGGAACATGGCGCCTGCAGCAACACTACAGCCAGAATAATAGCTCCGCCTTCTTTCTCTGCATAAACATTTGGGAGGTGTGATGTGTAAAAATGAAAGCATGTTTAAACGAGTCGTTTTAGGGAGAATAAAGAATCTCTTTTTGGTTTTGAAACTTTAATCTTTGCAACTCCAGGGATCAGCTCCAGCTGTAACACTCCAAATTTGAAATTGCATCATATGACCCCTTTAAGTTTGTTTTTTTTTTGTATGGAAACTGTCTTTAGTAAACACTGTTAACTGGTGAAGCTGTGATTTTACCTGATTTGGCTCCATCCGGAGGAAGCATGCCACAAATGAGGCGAACCGCCTCATCTCCCAGCATGCAGTCCCCTAAATCCAAGGACACCAGTGAGGGGTGAGTGGTGAGGGCTGCATTCAGGGTGACCAGTCCTGCATCTAAAAGTGGACTTCCGTGGAGACTGTAAAGGCACAGGAAAAAAGCCAGACATTATTCTCTGTGCTACATTTGCATTCCCTGAAGAAAAACGACAACGCTTTCAAGACAGCAGAAGTGTTTTTTGTTGGTTTCGCATTAAAAAAATAAAATAAAAAAATAATCACTTGACAGATTGTTTCTTTCCAAAAATACAGTCAGTTAAAAGCTAATTCATTAATTTACATACATTTTACTTCCAATAGACTACAAAACTAACTCATAAATAATAATAACAAACAAATAAATTCCAAAAAGGAATAAAAGTAAATAATATAACAAAATAAAAAAAGGTAGAACTGTAATACCATCTAAAAGGATTAATGCTATTAATTGCTTAAACAGTCATAACCCGTAGTGAAGCAAATACAAAGTATTCCCTTAAAATCCAATAGTATACCTTATATATACTTACTTGTTATACTTACTAGGATTCATAAAGTTACAGATCATTTTTGATGAGTAAAATGACTTAAGCCCAGCGACAAAGTGACGCGATCCCATTCATTTCGATGGTGAGCGACCGGATGTGGGCGTGTCCAGCAACTTGACATAGCTCAGAATCTCTCAACTTTATGCAAATGAAGAGCGACTTTCGGGAGCGACAGCCAATAGGAAAGACGACGATAGTGCT
>JAUMHR010000063.1:4006057-4023032 GCA_032361145.1 Enteromius fasciolatus | reverse complement strand
ACGAGGATGTCACGGCAGTAGAGGCGGCGCAACTATAACGACACGTGAATAATCCCGCCCACTCTAAAGCGGTACTAGCTGCAGTGGAAGCGCAAACCGAGCCGAGTCGTACCACGCAGTGGAAAAGCGCCATTTGTTTCCCTGTGTTTACTTAACAATAAAAAGTGCCTTTTTAAAATATAAAATGTATTTTGTGAAATAAAATGCATGTAATTTTTTTTTTATGCAGTATCACTCAGATCTCCTCGCGCTCAGGCTCATGTCTTACCTTCAACCATCTTATGGTAAGCAAAGTGCAGGTAGAGCAGAAAGAGCATGTGAAGAACAGCCAGGGTTCCACACAAGATGAGGCGAGGAGTCTGACCGACAGTACGGGAAATCAGCACAGCCACCTGTGAGAAAGACAAGAAGGCAAAGCTGGACAGGGTGTGCGCATACAAGCATAATCTTAGCAATCGTTCATCTTTTCTTTACCATGCGTAGAGTCGAGAGTCCTCCGATCACCAGCCAGAGAATGTAGAAGAGCGAGTGGAAGTGGACATTGTAAGTGATGAAAAGGACCATACAGTGGCCAAAGAGACCATAACCCTGAAAACAAAGATAATATGAGACGCTAAACTAAACATCCCTGGCATGACGCGAGCATGCCATATACTCTCTTCCAGGTACTTACTAGCAAAGACAACATCTGCAGCATGGTAATCTGAGCGTTGCACAGGTAAGCAAGGAAATAGATGAAGGAGGACACTCCCAGCCAGTATCCAAAACAGGTTCCAATGGCAGTTCCCATCAGAGTGCCCTCTCTCTGTTTCAACAAATCAAAAGTTTGATCATTAAAAAGGACAAAACAGTTGTTGACAATGTGTGGAAAATTGCTTACAATGACAGTTCCTGACGTCTTCATGCCATGGAGCAGAATAGCCACCATGGTGAACACCAGCATCATTGGTCCATACAGCTCTCCAGCAACTTTCTGGGTTTAAAAGGTTAAAAAAAAAAGAACTAATGAACAAAATATCTCCTTACATCTGCTTTTATAATTAGCTTGCAACAAAATATATTAGCTTACACACTAAATCCCTAATTAATAATAAGCCAGATGATAATACTTGCTTTACAACATTTTTTTTTAAATTATACTAAAAGACTTTTTACTTGCCAATAGAATAAAGTTGTTGCTTATTGCTTACAACAATCTCACCTGTGGAAAGTTGATCATTCGGACTGGGATCAAGGATTCGACCAATCTGTGGATCAAGCGGTTGGTTAATTGTGGGAGAACCAGGGATGACGCTGAGAAAGCCTGACATGCATCTTACCTGTTTCTGACTTGATTAGGCTCCACATCAAAGTACGGCCGGAGAATGTCAATATTGGCATAAAGATTAAAGGCTTTTGAGGCCTGTCTTTTTCCTGCCTGCCATACCTGTGTGGATACAAGATGTATCAGTACTCTTATCTGCACAAAGCTAAACAGAACTATTCAAAGAAAACTGAAACACCTTTCACAGTAGAATTTTCATTCATATTTGCATGTTATGTTCATGTGAGTCACACGTCAAACTAGCTCCTAGCTCACCTCGTCAGCAACCTGTCTGCCCAACTGTCCTTTCAGACCCTTCATCCCGAGGAACTCTCCATATTCTCCGTTGTCCTCCTCCGTAGCTGCTGCCTCGGCCGTCACCTCCTCCTCCTCCTTCATACGCTGATGCATCTCCCCCATATCCTCAAAGCTGGAACCAGAGGTGTCATCCATATTCTCCATGTCTATCACCGCTGAACCGCTGCCCTGGGGTCAGTCACATGACAGAACAAACAGGGTGTTCAAAAGATTTATTGTTTTTTTTTTTTAACAGGCCAATTGCACATTTGTAATATGTTAGAGAATGTAATTATGGTATGAATGCTAAACAATAATGTTTACCACAACAGCTATATATATATATATATATATATATATATACACACACGTCCTTCAGTTGTAATATAAGTTTTCTAACCTGGTATACTTAAAGTCTACTAACTCGAAACAAATTTTGTACTTAATGCACTTTAATTCTGCAGAAGTAGTAATAAAATACAATTATATATATATATATACATGTGTGTGTGTGTTTTTAATTGTATTTATATATTGCATTGAGCTTAAGTGGAACTATTGCAAGTATACTTCATGTACACTTTAAATATTTTACATTTAAAGTACGATATTAGTTCAAAATCACACTATCCTCATCAAAAGTGACATTAAACACATTTTGGAGTTAACATTAACTGCATGGTGCACAAGTTACATTTAGTTTAATTATATTTTTTTATATCAGTAAGTCTAAGGTTATCTGTCAGTAAATATGTTAACAGATTTTAACTATAGTTAGTATGAAATAAATATATTTTAAATATATTGCTTTTTTACTATGGTATTCACCATGGTCTATATCAAAACATAAGATAACATGGTATAACCGCAACGCATATTTCAAGCATTCGAGATCAGGCAGCTTTATGTGCTTTATTAACAGCAACAAAATTGTATGTCTCCCATACGTTATGTTACAATAACAATGACAAACTGAGGTGAAAATACCTGGATAATGTTGTCATCAAAACTACCCCATGGTTCCGTATTCGTGTTTGTGCTTCCTTGTGATGCCGACATTGTTTAGCACTAACAGAAACAAGAACACAGTCAGATAGCTTAGCGGCTAAAGTTTCAAGATGCTGCTGTCTATAGTTTGATTCTGGAGCTCATTGTAGTTAAGCATTAAAATGGTTTATGCGGATTATTTTGCCAGCTGTAAAGCGCTGGGGTAATCTTTTGACGTAACGACGAGGAAATGTCTGACGTTACTTCCGCTAAACGCAAATAAAAGCTCAAATCAAAATTTCCGCATTTGTTTAGTATTGGTATAAAAGCCTATATATATATATATACATATATTAATAAAATATTTTCATATTAAGTCGTATTTAACCACATAGCTGTTACCCGTTGATAGATATACCTATATGGATGTTACCTACAAAACCTTCCCGTTTAAAGTGACAACAACATAAACTATTATGTCATGTCAAAATAAAAGTCGTGTGACGTGTGTGGTATTTTGTGATATTGTTTCTCATTTTATTTTATATTGTGAAATAAAATGTTTTATTATTTGTTTACGCTTCTGAAATAAGAACTAAACTAAAATAAAATAAAATGAAGTGGGAAGGAGATATTTTTAAACATACTGATTTTTTTTATTAACAAAATGTTAATGCTCAACATTTAACATTTATGCATATTAAACTCTCCAGGCATCTAATTTTTGCAAATTTATATTAAAATCTCGAAACTGCATGATTAGATTCACTAATTCACGAGAATTTTATTTTATTTTTTAACCGACCACTAGATGGCAGCACTGCAATTGAGACCGTAAGAGTATCGCGAGATTGTGGTATCGCGTGATTTGCAAATCACTTTGACATTAGCCTCGCTGGTAGCGTAGCGCATGAGGGGACGCGGCGCTGCTTTTTTCGCAGAAGCCTATTATATTAACATCAGTTTCGTTTCCAGACAAGATCACCAGCTAGTTCAGGTATGTATATATTGAGTCTATATAATGACATGTTTGATTTGTTAAATAATTTAACTTTTAGCCAATGCGGCATCGGAATGTTAATCTGGGTTAGTGGAGGTGAGTGCACGAGCTCGCTATATGTTACATATGAGGCCTTCTTCTGTATTGTTACGGTAATGTATTTAAAATCGTGAAGATGTATACTTAATCTGAGAATCGTTTTAATGACAAGTTTTAAGAAATGTATATATATTTTTATGAGTTGATATCAGTTCAATGTGTCCTCGGGAATGTGACACGTAAAGGGGGCTACAGACGGGCGTCCTGTATGATATGTTTTCAGTGTCCGCGTTAGATATTTAGTCTTTGGTTTTATGCGATTTTGATAAAGTGTAAGCTTTGAATGTATGCTAAAGTTGCGTAATACTATCGGTGAATTATGGGATTTTCCTCATTGTAAGCAGTTCTAGGTTTGTGAAAGTTTGTGGATTGCAGATATAGATAAAAGCAATCATAAAATGCATATCATTAAGTTATAAAAACATAAAAAGGTTGTTTAAACACTTACCACCTCCATCTGAGGATTGCTTCATTCTCAAAAGGGGTTTTATTTGTTGACAAACGTCTTTGCTACATTGTTTATCTTGATTTCCACTGGAATTCATGCTGTAGTTGTAATTTTCACTAACATACATTATCTCTAGTGAAATATCTAATTCCCGTAAAATAAGTTATGGTGATTAAATGTGCATGTTAATTTCAGTTTTGACATTTTCAGTCACTGTTATACCGGTGAGGTGTATGCCGCTGTGAACTCTTAGATTAAGTTCAAGTTCTAGGTCTGAAATCAGCATGTTTGCTGTTATTTTAAGACCGTTTACAGAAATTTAAGCATTTAACTGAAGATTCGGTTCCTCCTTTTATGTCCCTTACGAAACATCATCAGGCAGGGGGCGCAGTGTATTTCAGATTGTGCTGTGTGTGTTGTTTCGGGGTCGCTTTTGGGAGTCATCGAGTGCATTGTGTCGTGATCGTAGCGTCAGTCGCGCGCCCCTGTGAGTGGGCCCCCGTGTACGTGCAGAATCAGTCGGCGCTCGTGGAGGCAGATAGAGGCGGCGCTGCCTACGTGCCCGGTGACGTCACTGTGGGCCAAGGAAAAGATAACCCGAGAGAACAATTAGACTTTCATCTAATCACAATAAACGAACTAATCGGCGCACTTGCATTACGCTGACGACCGCTGTTTATCGCATGATTGACAAGACGAGGTAGGAACCGAATTTCAAGTTTGACATGACGTATTAAATAAACCCAGTTTAGATGTAACGTTAAACGGAACGGCTTTCCATAAAACCAAAGACTAGCATCTATAATGTTGTATTTTTAGTAAATGCGCTGCAATTACGGGCAATAAGTAAAGTATCATGGTGCTTACTATTGGCTTTTGACATGTATTAACCTGCATCTGACATGCTTTACGGTAGCAGCTTTGTCATTTTTCTAAATACCATAATATTTGAATATTATAATTACAGTATTCTGATATTGCAACCACTGTACCTGTTTATTGTGCATGCTACTGTGTTTTATTTTAATTTGATCAAGTATATTGTTAGTTTCTTGTTTTAATTGAGATGTTCAGCATGTATGGTCTTTGTTTCCTGTTCCTCTGGTATATTATGATTATGATATCCATACATGCAGTCAGACTGGGCGTTAGTTCTGTCCACTGCATGCAGATATTACTGTTTTTGTGCTCCTTAAAGATGTTTCTGAATTCGGGTATTGGCTGTCATTACATAAAATGTTTATATTGCTGCTCAGTCAGTTGTTATTATTATTATTAAATGAAAATAATAGCTGTCTGATCTAAGGCACAGCTTAAGAGCTGCACTAAACAGTTGTTCTAATGGGAGTGTACACTGTTTTTTTCAGACATTGTTCCCCCTTCGCTGGGACAGGTTTAGTTTTTTGCTCAAACTTTCCAGGAATCTCTGATTTTTGCCCTGGAGATGCTGTCAGCCGTGTTGTGTGATAGCTCATGTGTAGCTCTAAATTTGGCAGGCACATATCATTACTGACACATTCGCAGGATGTCAGAGAGTAGTCTGTTATGGGTTTTATACTAATGGGGATAAGTTTAACAGTGCTAACATTTTACTGAGTACGAGTATTTTCCCCCCACCAAATTATAATAAGCCTAAGGTCTCTGAAACTAGTGTTTGAATGCATGCATGTCATCTTTTATACCATACTGCATTAAATTGACATAAATGCTGGAAGCATAACTGTTTTCTTTCCCTGTCTTAAACAGGGGAAAAAAATAATTAATTGAAATGCTATTTATTTGAAAAAAATTAATGCAAGATTTCTATTTATGTGCAAAAAAATGTTTCAAGCATTTAAGCTTTGATTTATTATTATTAAGATTATGAGAAGCAAAAACAAGGCAAATGTATCTTAACTTTTGATTGGTACGCTGCACAACACAATTTCTAAATAAAATGATGGAAGTTGCATTAAATGTAAAATTAAAATGTAAACAAAACTGAAATGCAATCGTGCAATTTTTACAATAATTATTTACTTACCCTCATGTCGTCCCAAACCTGCGTGGATTTATTTCTCCTGCTGAATATTAAAGCCATATTGTTATTACTATTATTTGGGACATTCCTAAATGGTTTGGTGGATGACATTTCCGGGCGAACAACGCTTGGAAGCAGAACGGAGAACAAAGAGCTGGATTTCATCTGGCGTGTTTTGTTTGTCCACAGCATGTCACCCGTGGGGCAGAAAGAGAAGGCTGCCCTCAGGCAGTGCGTCCAGGCCCGGGCCCAGCTGGACGAGGCTATCGTTGGGGTCATCAAGGCTGAAGTTCAGCTTAGGAGCAACTCCAGAGAGGTGAGACACAGCAGTTTTTTGTTTGTTTGTTTGCCGTGTTTTGTCATGAAGTACTACCCTATTTTTAACCTTTTATTTCTACGCTTAACTCTTAAATCATGCTTGTGTTATTAACGGTTTAGTATAAACATCATTTATCTTTCTTCTAGTGGGTGTGAACGCTGACTGGCTTCATATTGTGCTTTAACTTCATTTAGTACACAATGTGATGTTATTTTCTTGTTTGTGTTATAAACACAAGCAAACATATGTCATAATTTGTCACAAGCACAGGTAATAATTACTATTTATATGCAGGTAGTCTAAAAGGAGTAGGGCTTACTAGACCACAAGCTCAGATGTTTTAACAATTGAGAAATTGTCTTGAATAGTTTGTAGGCAGGTATGTAGGATTTAGACTCATTCGCTTAAGCTTTATTGAGAAACCTCACTGGGTTTTCCCGTAATCTCTCAAAACAGCTGCATGGATCAGAGTATAATAATGTTTCTGTTTTAAATGAATAAGGACACTGTTTCTATTATTGTAGACCTCAGGTTGTTGCAGGCTGTCCTTCAGCGGTTTTGGAGGAGGGACGTCTTATTCATCACAGCAGGAGTTTTAAAAGCTGCTCGGCTTTCATAGACTCACACGTATCTGCCTCTGCTCGCTCACAGGTGAAGTCTCAGCTGCACAGCTGTATCAGCAGACATCTGGAGATTCTTCGCTCTCGTGAGGTCTGGTTGTTGGAGCAGATTGATCTGGTGGAGCAGCTCAAAGGAGAAACTTTACATCAGCAGCTACAGCAGCTGCATTTGGTGAGCATTTTCAGTTTGAAGTAGTACTTGTGGTCAGTCAGGAAAGGTCAGCTGTTATTGCAGAAATGCTGGTATCATTTCTTTTGTTATTTTTAAGTTTTAGTAATGCCTTACAGTCAGTACAGATACTTTTGAGATCTGTGTAACAAAGCAACGATTCTGAGAAATGTTCTTATCTAAATATTGACTCTGAAACTAAAGGAGAAGTGAAGCTGTTCTGCTAGAGTTACTGTAAAGCTGAAACGATGATTGTTCTCTCGTGATTTCTTGCAGCTTAAAGGCCAGTTTGACATCCTTATTCACCAGCTGGAATATTCCAGTAGTAACAACCTCGCCACCCAGCTCACCAACTGCCTGGAAAAGTAAGAACCAGACCCACTTTTCTAGATTGATTTAGTTTTGTGTGTTAAATGACTGTTTACATGTCAGCATGTAATGTAGTGCGAATCTCCAAACAATCTACAATCATTTTTAGCCGCAATAATGTCTATGTACATGATGAAAATAATGGGTTTAAAACTCAACTTTTGTCGTTCCAGGCTTTCTTCTCTCAATCTGACTCCTGACGAAACCCCAGAGATGAGTTTCCAAGCAGATGCACGCAGCTTGCGCCAGGCTATCACATCCTTTGGGACCATTTCTACTCAGGTTTGTGGAACTGCTGATTTGCAGTCTGGGACATGAAGGCTTGTGGATGATATAGATTAATAGCTGTACAAAAGTAAGAAATTCAAACGGGGGAAAAATAGTATGACAAGGACTAAATCTCAGTATTGTCAGCCTTTTATCAGTATACAATAGTCAACAAGTGAAGTGGATCAACAACAAGTTAATCAAAATGCATTTTGTTTTAAGATTACTTTGATGAAAGGTTTTGATCCACTTCACTACTGTACATCTGACTGTTTAATTTTGAATTTCATTTTTGTCTACATTTTGACCGAACCTCCACTATGGCCAAGTAGATTAACTAGGGCTGTCCAATTAATCGCAATCGCAAAAAAAAAAAAAAACTAATTAAAACTGTTTAATGCAAAAACTATGACAGCCAGAACTTTCTTGCCCCATACCCTAGCTATAAATAGAGCTGTGCACCCTTACCCAAATCACCTGCATTCATAACTCTTCTCTGCTGCAGCACTTGGAGACCTTGAACTCTTCTGAGAGACCATGGCTTCTTCAGGACTGCCCAGTTTCTTGCAAGAAACAGGTTTGTTTTTGATGTCACGCATGACTTGTGTAGCTTCCTGCTCGTTAATTTGCATCCAAAGTAAAACACCCATCTTGTTTACTTAGAAATTGGATCCTGAAAGGGCCTCACCTCTGGCTGAGTGGCTTGTAGGAAACCGTTCAGTTAGCAGCGCTCCTGTAGGACACCACCTCAGCACAGACCTTCAGGACTGGCTGCTTGTTTCCAAGGAATCCCAGGTAAAGTGTTTATTTTATTTATCATGTGTCATTATAGTCTGCTTTAAGAACATGTGTGACCCTTGAGAACCGTTGAATGATTCACTTGACTGTAGTTAAAGTGCTACTGCTCTTAGACGTATGCATTTAGAAAATGGCACGCTGAGTTTATTTTAATTTCCACTTCACAGGAAGAGCGACAGTTACCCGCCTTTGACTTCCAAAAAGCTTGGGGCCAGCTTCAAGACCTGGAGTCGTGGCTTCATAAGGAGAAATCGCCAGTTCGTGAGCGAACCTGCAGCGGAAGCTCAACCTTCTCGATTGAGATGATCGAGGAAAGCGACCTAAATCTAGATGAGGAGGAAGTTGAAGACCAGCAGGAAAAATGGGTTGATGCTATTGAGGAGGAAGAACTCGGCAAGTGGCTCTTCAGCCCAAGCCCGGTCAAGCAAGATAAAACCAGCCAGGTGTCAGATGCTGACCGCTTCAAGCAGATCATCAAACCCTTTTACGAGAGCTTCTCCTCCAGTGATTGGCTATCGAAATCCGACTGCAGCTCTTGCTGTGCCACGCGCACCACTGCCGTGGAAATCGAGAACCTCGGAAAGCTCAAGTGCCTAAAGACTCCCCCCTCATCCCCTGCCAGCACTCCGGAACCCATCGAGATGTGGCTTCACAAGACCATCCCTATCGAGACCACCTGCAAAGCCAACGAGACCTGTGCCAGCTATGCTCAGTGTGTGTGTGACGACAACTGTGGAAAAGAGGCCCTCAGTGCTTGGCTCCTCAAGAAAGAGGGTCGAGATAAGAATGGAGTTCCTGTCAATAAGAGCGCCACAAACAAAGCTTCCAGCCACCAGCAGGAGCAGCAGCAGAAGGTTCAAGCCATCCTAGAGGCCTGGCTACACCCGAGCAACAGTGCCAAGTCCCCTGCCCTGTCGTCCCTCTCGGCCTGGGTGACGCCATACATCAAAACCTCAGACTCTGAGACCTCTGTCCAGGAGCCTTTGCAAAACTGGCTTTCGCCAGCTGTGAAGCACATAAGCACAACCACTGAGACGCCAAAGAGCGAGAACAATAAAGAGCAGGACAGCAAAGACATGGAGGAGGACAAATGGCTTCTACGCAAACGGGCCAGTGCACAGGTGAGGCTGATTTCTGTTTCTGTTAAAGGGATAGCTTAGCCAAAAATCGAAATTGACATCAATTAACCCCATGTTGTTCCAAACCCATATGATTGGTAAATGCAAATAAAGACAATTTAAATAACCTTTACACAATCAAAACTTTGTTTTATCAACCAATCTATTTCAAAACTATTCATGTATAAACGTTCACCTATTCAAACATATATAGGGCACATCAAATCTGGTAAACACAAACTCTCGAGTCTTGTTTTGGTTGGTTGGACTTTCAGTAAAGGAACTGAAATTTCAGGTTTCATCTCTTTTATATTTAAATAAATGCAAGTCATAGGGGTAGAGAATGACATGCATGGATGACAGAATTATTTCTGATCCAACTGTCCCTTTAGAAACCAACTCAAGTTTTCCATACATGTCAATACACACACATTATACACACATACTTCATAGCATGTTTTCCTGTGGTTCGTTTAGGAAAGACTAGGCCTACCCACAGTATGTGACCTGTTTTCATGTATGAAGCTCAATGGAGATAAACAGAAGTGGCTACATCAAGCAGCTACGCAGGTGAGAAACAATAACACATGAAAGCTTATGGAAAACGTTGACCAATTTGTTTTGCGTTCAGAGGAAGTGAAACCATTTTCTCGTCTCTCTTTCAGATATGAAACATCCATTGGCTTTTGGAGATCGCCTCGAGCGCCATTTAATCGCTGATTATTGCACAATATATCTTTCTTCAGTGCTTTTTAGGAATTCATTCTCTCTGTAACCTTCTAAAGATCGAATGGGTGATTGGAGCTAAAAGTCCTGTCCAGGAGGCATGGAGTTTGGTACACCATCACTTGAGGAAGTGTTAATGCAGAGGAATCACTGCCATTTTGCCCTTTTAGTGGCTCAATGCAGTTCAATTCTAGTAAATGTGGGGCAGGCCAATGGGTTTATATTAGAGTTCAGTAATGTGGTTTAGAAATCACGAGGAAATGGACTAGATTGGTGCTTACAAAACAAATATTTTATTTTTGTTCCCTATGGAAGCATATGGAGGAGGGAGGGGGGGGGGTTGGAAAGAACTGAAATAATAAATCTATATTAATTTTAATCACGCACAGTTACAGCTTTTTACCCATGTTCCAAAACTCAGTCCTGCACATATGGAGGAAGACATGCTCTAAAGCAGAGTATGACTTCCTCCGTCATCAGTTCTGTGAATATATATATATATTTATATAGATTTTACTATTTTCTCAAGCATAGATTGAGCTTCCTTTGCCGTTTATTACTTTTATTTCAATGATTTTATTACTTTAATGTCAGCCAAACATAGCATAACTTCTGTTATTGAAACCTCCAGAAATCTGAGAACTCGTGCCTGACATCGAATGTGTAGCAATGCTTTGCTGTCAGTCCACCTCCTGTACTTGTGGAAATCAATCCACCAAAGTTCAGCGCTTCTGCTGTGTCAGGGGCTACAGCAGCCGATGTTTGTTGTGTGGTCTTTGTGTTAGGCTCAGAGTTGTGGTAAATGTTTAGCATAGAATCACTATAGTTCTTTTTCAATTGAATTGCTCCCAACGACTGGTACTGCTTGATGCCTCTCACCCTTCGAACATACAAGACGAGAGTCATACTTGGCTGCAGGTTCAAAATTAAACTGCTTTTAAATTTAATTTCATCATCACGTTGTGTCATGTACCAATCTTTGACTTAGTAATGGACCAAGGACTTGTTACGTAATTACCAGTGCTGAAATCTCTTGTTTTCTGTCAGCATGTGCCAGTGTTGGACTGCAATATTGCACACGTGTAGGTTAATCGCAAATATTGCTTACATGATCTCTAATGCTTTGATTGTCAACTAAATAAAAGTACATAAAGTCACTGATTCTGAGTGTCTGCTTCCTCACGCAAAATACCAGTTTATGCTCACAGAAAGAGGAACCTAAAAACACCATATAAAACTCATTTCCACAACCTCTCATTAAAAGTAAACACATTTTATAGCAGACTGAACTTTTAATAAACATTTAGCTCTAGTTTCATACATTCTGGTGTCCGCTGACACAGTGCTGGCAATGTTCCCAAGTATCATTCCATACATTCATAAACAGCCAATAATAACGCAAGGAATTTGAGTAAACACTCGTTATCTGTATCTGCTGCAAAGTTTGTTCAAACATGTTTTACAGACTGCTGAATGTATTGAAAACGAGCAACGTTGGCTACACTATTTGGTATTTCAACCATTATACTTAAATATACACTAGTGGTCAAATGATTAATCGCATCCAAAAAAAAAAAAAGTTTGTTTTCATGTAATATACGCATGTGTATTGTTTACATTCACTCTCTCTATAAATATTTAGATCATTTATATTGTATATAAATATTTTATATACAAATATAACAAAATATACACAACACACACATATTAACGTAGTAAGCTTAATTTGGACACATCTGTTAATCTAGAAGTTACATTAGTGTACACTATCAAATGAATAGTTGAACATTCCTGATATTAAATATCAAATGATATATTTGTCATAAATTTAAAGCCTGAAGGTGTGGTTTATTTAAATCTTAGCTTTAAAGTTAAAGCTTTAATTTGTGGATGAATCTGTGTTTTGACAGACTCTTCAGTAGCGGGTAGGAGAACTTCCCTTCAGACGGTCCCAGTTATTGTAGAGAGCATAGAGTCCAGAAAGCGTCAGCCCAACCAAGCCCCCCCGAGCTGCCCCCCGCAAACCTCCTGCAACAAAACACAACTTTAGGAAACAAGTGAAAACAAGAAACTCCAGTTCCTCTAAATTTCTCTCTAGAAGCACTTCTCCTTAAGTTGCACTCTCCTCGAACTGTGTAATAACGCTTAACGTCTTTTTTCCCCTAGCTGCTCTTCATGAAGTCTCCTCACTCATGAGAATCCAAACCTTACAGTACTCTTAAAAATAAAGGTTTTGCAGCACAGAAGAACCTTTTTGTTTGTCTTTCAGTGATCGGTTGACCGGATAGTGTTGTGTAAGCTCACAAGGCGCAAGATAAAATAACATAAAGACTCATTTATTTCATCCAAGGTGTTAAACAATAATATTTTTGGTTCAGTACCAGCCGTATCTAGTCACTGACCTCCACTGACAGTCTCACAGACGTCAGTGGAGTAGAACAGATAGAGATGAGCTTAACTTCAGCCTTGCCCAGAACATGGAGAAGAGCGATAGTGCTTTGAGAAGTGCGAGGACTCCACACCCACCATGAGTTCAGGCTTGATATGAACGAGTGAATGTGAGTCAGTGAGAGCCCACCCATCACACAGAGACCAAAGTCTTTAAAAAAAGGACTCTTCCTTCTAGACATGTTGCTTCTGTTAATATTAAACAGAAATGCACCAAATATGCAGAGCAACAGAAAAAATGTCAGAACTGCTTTTATAGCACCGTTATGATCAATGCACATTTCAGCTTGTGAATATGTTGACACATGACTATAAGACATGAGATAACAAAAGATCTGAATGGTTTGGGACACACCGAACGCAAACTGCATTGATGGCAAAACTCTTATCTGACCCCGAAGCCCAGGCAATGTGCTGAATCATCTCAATGTCCGGGAACTTCCCTTCTAAGAACTCTGCAGCAAAGAACGATGGGAAATTATTTTGTGGCATCCCAGCAAAAAGAGATTTCCTGTTATACATCTCCGCAACAAATCTTCTCTTCTAAATGTATTTGTAACACAGCTACAGGAAAACACCTGATGGGTAATTCTGTAAAGTACTTCCTTACAGGAACAATGACATTTAGGGTTTATAAGCAACCACTTAATGACCTTAAATGACCTAAATTGAAGTTTCGTTTTTTTTGTACTCCAACAATCAGGTTACGGAAGTACGAATGTTTTTTTGTCATGAGTGCAAACACACATGATGTTCTCTCTGAAAAAGAACATCTCTGGATCTTTCCCTTCAGTCTGCTGCTTCTTCAAGATAACACAGTGTGATAAGCACATCAGCGATGATCTACCTGGAGACTTGTAGAGGACACCAGTCAAGGTTCCTGCAGCAACCGTGTTGAGGTCGTCCTCAGCCCCTCGGGCTTTCTCTGTGATCACCCCAAACGCACTGTACAGAAGAGCTGAACGCATACAGTACACATCAATATAAATCAGTACACAGAGGTTAGTTGTCTGCATTATCATGAAAAATACTGAAAATAAAAATACCCTTATGTTTCAAATAAGCTTTAACCAGACTACAAAGTTACACAATATTTATTTTGAGATGGAAGGAGGCTGAATTTGGTCCACTCACCCAATGAGCCCAGTGTGTTTGCCCATGTGGCACCTTGGCGGGTCACCATATTCAGGATCCTGAATGGGAGAGAAGAATGGAGATTAAGAGTTTAAAACCAAGTCACAATTGACCTACATCACTAATGACTTTTGTTCTAAAACATCCAGCCAGAAACAGAGGTGTTTTATGCCAACAACACACAATAGAAATACACAAGTCATCCAGGGGCTCTGTCTATTAACAGAGAGCCTTTGTGCAATTAAACACAAGCATATTTTTGCTTCATGACACATGAATTAGCTGCTGGACTTTCAAGGCTGACACCTTCAATAACAACTTCCTTGACCTGTGTCAGTCTTTAAGGAAATACATTATGACAGCATAATCCCAAACATCCTATAACCCAGTGTCGTCTTGCACGTAACGGCAGTAGAGCGGCAGACTTTGGCCCAACTGTATTTATATAACTTGTAAAGAACAGCATGTAAACACGCTTTAATGCAGCCTTGCTTCACACAGGTGTGTACACACAGATGTATTTGAGCTATTGATTTAAAACAGCTGTCACAACTTTATTGATAACTAAAAAACAAACAAACATAAAAAAAGAAATTCTATGAAAATATATGTTTTTGATTGAAAATGTCAATGTCTAGCAGTGTATTCACATCTAGTGATATGAAAGAAAACAACGTTTAAGCAATAAAACTGAATTTTGTTGCTCAAATCATTTATTCAGGTCTGTAACGGCTGCAAAAGAACAAACATTGTCAAAAGAGGAAGTGTGTCTTAATCACAAGTCTTGAAATCAGCTTGCCTGGCCACATTCTTATTCAACAAGAAAAATACACATATTTTTATATGTGTGTGTGTGTGTGTGTGTGTGTGTGTGTATGTATGTATGTGTGTTTATATATATATATATATTAATAAATCTTAAGTTTGCCCAGAAATAATTTCCTCATGACAATAAAAACTGTCCAGGCATTTGTTTCATATGTTAGTACTGTAATACTGATTTTTGGCCTATACAGCACCTTATAAACAATTTGGTCATGCCTGTATTTAAAAGGGTACAGGTCCTGGCAGATTAAGGTGGGATTTGGCATTCAGTGAAACAATAGCTTTTTGTTTTCTGTCTTCTTCTCTAATTTGTGAAGTCACAAGCACTATGAAACCCCCCGAACTGTCCACACCACGATTTGAATTCAAAGGAAAACATGCATGTGACTCTGGTTTGTGGTGATGCACCACATTTCACTAAAGCCAAAGGAAATAGTGCTCAGTCTGGTTTATCTGCCTATTCATGAATCTTGCTCCACTGACATCACGGAATAACCCTATTGTATGTGACCTGACCCTACCTTTACCAGGAAATTCACTTCTACTGTTTCTGTTCCTACGAAAGGTGTAGTGCACACTGTAGAGAACACTGCCCTCTGCTGGTTCACCGTTTATGAGCGCAGGCAAGGTGCGGAAAGATGTGAAACACAGTAATAGTACAAACCATTAATGTATGCAGTGGTAAATCCTGTTTAACCTATCTGAGAAAAGTCATTAGAGACATACTATGGAAGACCATTTCCCCAAGAGATGGAAAAAAAGCATGCTTAAAACATAATTATGATGATATGATAAATGTTGGAGTTATGAGATTCTAAATTCAAATTTTTACAATTATGAGACAAAGAGAAGAAAAGATGAAAAAAGGAAAAAAGACAACATGCTTAAACTGTGAGAAATTATGAATATTTACTTTTTTTGTTATAATGACTTCATCTCATAATTTCCTGACATGAGCATTTTCTGTTTAGTGAGGTTTTCTCCTTATTAAATAAACACCAATAAAAACTTAGCATTATTCCTATTTCATTTTATTTCTTATTTATTATGTCAAAATGCTAAGTAATAATCATTAAATAAAAGGTTGAAATTGGGGTTTTGACCCTTTATCTGTCCCTCTTACCATCTCTATTCTAATTCTATTCTTAAAAATTTCATTATTTTCATTTTCATTAATCTGTGTGTATATTTATTATGTATATAGAAATACACACACATACATACATATTATAAAATATTTACATGCATATCTATTTATACATTTATTTTATATTATATATAAATATAAAAAAAATGTCTGTAATATATTCATGAATTTCTTTGTATTTATACATACATTATAAATACACACAGTATGCACACAAAAATCTTTTTTATCTATTTTATCTATTTAATCTATTTATATAAAGCATCTCTCTATAGCTTGTGCTATTCTTTTTCTGGTCTTTTTTTTATTATTATTATTATTTAAAGCGGGTACGAAAAGTATTCAGATAAGTTCATTTTGTTCCTCATTAATGTACACGCAGCACCCCATACTGACAGAAAAACACAGAATTGTTGATATTTTTGCAAATTTGTTAAAAAAGAAAAACTGAAATATCACATGGTTTTAAGTATTCAGACCCTTTGCTCAGTATTTAGTGAATCCTTCAGGTGTTTTTTAGCAAACTCCATGCAGGCTTTCATGTGTCTTGAGGAGAGGCTTCTGTCGGGCCACTCTGCCATAAAGCCCCGACTGGTGGAGGACTGCAGTGATGGTGGACTTTCTACAACTTTCTCCATCTCCCGACTGCATCTCTGGAGCTCAGCCACAGTGATATTTGAGTTGTTCTCTAACTCTCTCACCAAGGCTCTTCTCCCCCGATAGCTCAGCTCAGGAAGGGTTCTGGTCGTCCCAAACGTCTTCCATTTAAGGATTATGGAGGCCGCTGTGCTCTTAGGAACCTTTAGTGCAGCAGAAATGTTTTTGTAACCTTGGTCAGATCTGTGCCTTGCCACAATTCTGTCTCTGAGCTCTTCAGGCAG